>JAWUZG010000170.1:210000-445000 GCA_036785705.1 Acanthornis magna | reverse complement strand
AGCTGCTAAAGACACGATGAGAGCTGAAATGAAAGAGCTGTGCGTGAGGACAGAGACAGGATGGGCTCAGAGCTCCTGCAGCCCAAGGCAGTGTCCTGCTCTGAGCGGATCTGACCCATGGCCAAGGTCCCTTTGCACTCCAGATGGAGAATAAATGAGGTTATCAGCTCATCTCTGAGCCCTGGCACACAGAATTTTAAGGTAAAATGTCCCCCATTTTATTTGCTTTTCGACGTCTTTCTTCCATGTGTGACAGCCCCAGGCAGCCCTGGGATGGAAGAGAGGGAGGAACCCACACCTACACCCACAAGGAGCACAGACAAACACATGGGGGAAAGTTCTTCAAAAGCAGCTCAAACCAAAGGTGTGACAGAGTCTGTGCCTCAGAAAAACCCAACTTTGCTGAGCGCTGGGCAGGCCTTTTGGAGCAGCACTCTGAGCTACAGGACACGAGCTCAGCTGTGCAGAGCTATTGTTATCATCCAGCCTTGGCTTTCCTCTTGAGCTCAATGGCTCCAGTGTGACACAGCGAGGCTGAGCTTCTGTTTTATGTGCCCTTTCTGCATTTCTTCTCGACAAGGCAAAGGAATTTGCTAATTCCCCTGAGCCTTTTCCTGGGCACTGCAGCTGTGGGGCACAGTGGATTCTCCTCCTTGGCACAGTGCCTGAATATTCACTGCTGTCATCTCTGGCTCACTATTGCATGCCAAAAGCACTTGGAAAAATCTGTTTTCTCAGTCTCAGGCAAAAGGACTTTCCAAAGCCCATCCCTGGCAGGGAGGTTTTGTTATTCACTTCATGGGGCTTTGATGGGATCAGGCCCTGTGCAATAACGGGGAAAACAAACCACAGTCGAGCTCTGCAGCCACTGAGAGTCAGGAGAATTTATGACTCCCCCAGAGATGTTCAGTGTCTCAGAAAAACCCCAACCCCAACCACAAATAAAACCTGAGTCAAAATGTTCTTCCTTGCTTATATACCCTCAGAAACACAAACATCAGTCATTCTGAGCTGATAGGACTCCTCAGACGGTTCATGCATCTTCCTTTGACATCTTTGGTCAGAATTTGAAGCAAAAACTCCATCCTTTTCAATTCATATGCATATAAAATTTATACCTGAAAAAGCAGAAGGAAATGAGAAAGGAAAAATGAAACAAACCAAAAAACATCACAAAACCAACCATTCTAGAGAGGGAAAGGAAATGTGAATGCTGAAAATTTTTAAGTAGGCCTTTACATCATTGCAGAATGCGTGCTGCTCTTTTAATTAATCAGACAATCAAAACCTTGAGGAGAAAATTTAAAAATCCTTCTTAAATTCCCTTTTTGGGGCTCCTCTGTAGACCTGACATTCATTTCTGTGTCTCTGTGATGGAATTAATGGCTCCAACAGATTTCACATTTTAGCTTCCTGGAATTGTTTTCGAACATCAAATCTGAACTTTGGAGATACTTTATTTATTGACAGAATAATATTTGCTAAATGTAACATCTGTCACTTTTATTTGAAAGTGTTTTGCATTATTCTTTCTTTCTCTGGATATCTGTTGAAATAAAACCCTTTGGCTTTAGAAATCCTTCTAACATTTCATTTTTCCTTTTGCAGGGTATTCTTCCATGAAAAATAGATTATTTTAAATGAATGTAAGATGGCTTGAAATGAAATTAAAAACTGAGTTCCTAATGTGCTCCAGGCATGATCATCCCACCCTGAGAAATCCTCTCTCTGTTCTCCACTTACATCTAAACATTCAAATGACAACTTTTCCTCCAGTAATTTAAAAGGAGAAAGGTTTCACAAGTAGGTCGTTTGCTGATGAGTCTCAGGTCAGCAAAAATGAGTTTTTGTGCATCTGATTTTACCTGTGGCTGCTGGCAAATCTTGTCCAGTCAAGGCCAATCAGTTTTGCATCATCTTCTCTTCATTTCCGCTGTTCCTATTTCCCTTCTGGATATCTATTTCCACTCCCTTTGCTCACCTGCCGCACGTCTACCTCCAGGTGACACAATCCCAATGCAGGACAGCATTTCCTGAGGAAAAAAGGGCTAATTCTGACCAAAGGTACCTTATTGCACGATATTGTTATCTACACTATCTATTACTCTTCTGGATAATATTGAGAAACACGTATTCAGAAGATTTGGGTTTTATTCTGTATTTCTATGGTTAAATATCCAGCAGTTAGATTCTTTGCCACTTCTGGTAGGACACTTTTAAAGCTGGGCTTCAAATTCTTCTGCGGGTTGTTAAAATTCTGGAAAGCAGGAAACTTACCAGTTTCCTTTGTGCTGTTACGAAAAAATGGAAAGACAAAAATAATTTAAGCTTTTAACCATGACTAATGACATAAGTTTGCACATGAAGTTTTATAGATCCATTTTTAGGTTTTATCCCAAGACTCAAAATCTTGCTAAGTTTCTTGCTAAAGAAAATAAGAAAATAAGGTCCCAGCTCTCACCCACAGCACCCCCAGGGCTGCTCCAGCTGCTCATCCTCAGCCTGGATCCAGGGCCAGCACCAGCCCCTGGCCTTGTTAGACCTCCTGAGATTCCCTTGGGACACTTCTGGAGGTTGTCCAGGTCCCTCTGGATGCCATCCTGTCCTTGCGTGCACACTTGCAAACTGAGCCCTTTTGGTGCTACGCTGCTGCCTTAGACAATATTGGGGAAATTGATGGATGTTAAATTGACAGCCCTTGTATCTCTGTCCTCGTAAGAGATTTCAAAATGCTCTTTGTCAGGGGATGACTGATTAAGTAGTAGCACTGTGCTTCAGAGTTGAGGAAAAATTGATTGGCCTGACCAAAACATTAACTTCTTTGTTTAGGTCAAGACTTTGTTGGAGATTGTGATATTTTGATTAAATTTTTCTCATTAATTTTTATTTTCATAAATCCAAGGTTTCCTGTAGATCCCCAGGCAGAGATGGTAGTCACATAAAGACTGCCCAACCTTATAGGGCACCTAAACTGAAATAAAAAGGAGATCTGGGCAAATACCAGTGCCATAAGCCAACATATGTCTGGTATTAAATGCACCACTGCTCCCAATACTGAACCTCCTCTAGTTCTGAAACAAAACCCTTGTTTGTCTTTGCTTCGTCTTTGTAACAGTACAATGAAAATGAAATTAAGACCATACTTTTGACAGTCTGCATGTTTTCCTTTGAAACTTGCTCAACTGACCAAGGTTCTAGGAATTGCATTTCTTTTATTATGTGAAAGGTAAATTATGTCCACAATAACTGGTCAAGTTGGTTTTTGCAGCTACTTTTGAAATCAGCAGGATTCCATACTTTCCTTTGAAGGTGATTTTGGCTCTTTGTAAGTCATACATGGGTCTTCTGCTATTCTGGGAAATGAAAGGGTTTTGACTATTAAGAAAATATAAGTAATGTAATAAACCAATTATAAGAAATGTCAAAAGGAAATGCACTAAAGGACAAAGAAAGTGAGAGACAAATTTTACCCTGACATTTATTTTAACAGCAGAGCAATATTTTTCTTTCCACAAACATGTTTCATAACAACCTCAAATTTTAACAACAGTGACATCATTCCATTATTTCTTTTTTCCTTGTAAAATCTTAGAAATGTTTACTAATTTTACAGGTTGACATAAACCAGTGAAATAACAATTTGTAAGAGTTTCACAAAATTAACCAATTCTTAATGTACCGTAATAAAATAAAGTTTTTTTAAATGCAGACTGCAAATTGCCTGTTCACATAAAATGATTAAAATGTATTCACAGAAGCAGTAAATAAGATATTCTGTATATCTTTTTTAGTAGTTTCCCTCAATTATTTCTGAAAGTGACAGCAATGAAAATGGATGACAGTAGTAAAATTGGAATTCTCACCCTAGAGAGCTTTTATCTCATGGAAAACAGAGAAAAAATAACCCAAGAAATGAGTTTATGTAAACATTGACCAGTATGTAAATATAGAATTTAGGGTCCAAGCCCAATACATTGGAAGAGTAAAACATTGCTAATATGTGACAGTAGATAGACCCTACCACTCTGGGCAGTGTCAGTTTCTCCAGAAGGTTCTTAAGAAAGATTTTGAGGGCAAGAAAGAAGAAAAGAGAAGGTGTGGAAGTCTGCCATTAGGCTGCAGGTCTTCACAACCTGTTTATAGCAATTTGTATGGATGGGTGACTCTGGTTAAGGTGGGTTTGGGAGCTTCTGCCTCGTGTCCACATGTGGTAGCAGGTTCCTGCTTTGATGGCAGCACATTCTCATTTTCCCCAGCTATGTCTGCAAACCTGTGGTAGTCACTCTTACGCTTCACAATTAAAGGTGATCCCAGCACAGAAATATGCGATGTCCAACATATATCTGCAGCTCGGTGTGTTATGATGCTCTTTACCTCATTCTCAGAATCCCAGAATCAATGATGTCGGAAAAGCCCTCCCAGACTGTCAAGTCCAGCCTGTGCCTGACCTCCACTCTAACACTGAGTGCTCTGGACACCCTTGGGCATTCCTTGGACACCCTTTCCATGGGGAAATTCCTGCTGATGTCTACCCTGAGCCTCCCCTGGCCTAGCCTGAGGCCTCTCCTCCTGTCCCTGTTCCCTGGAGCACAGCCTGGCCCCCCCGGCTGTCCCCTCCTGTCAGGAGTTGTGCAGAGTCACAACATCCCCCTGATCCCCTTTTCTCCAGGCTGAGCCCTTTCCCAGCTCCCTCAGCCTCTCCTGGGGCTCCAGACCCTTCGCAGCTCCGTTCCCTTCCCTGGACACGCTCCAGCCCCTCAGTCTCTTGTCGAGAGAGGCCCAGAAGTGGACACAGCACTCGAGGTGTGGCCTCAGCAGTGCCCAGCACAGGGACGGTCACTGCCCTCCCCCTGCTGCCACACCATGGCTGGGACAGCCTAGGGGACACTGGCCTTCTTGGCCACCTGGGCACTCCTGGGCTCATGTCCAGCTGCTGTCACCAGGGCCTTTCCCAGCTTTCCAGCCACTTTTCCCCCAACATGGAGCTGCAGGGGTTGGTGTGACCCAAGGCCAAGCCCTGGCACTTGCCTTGTTGACCCTCACACCGCTGGTCTGGGCCCACGGTCCAGCCTGTCCAGATCCCTGTGCAGAGCCTCCTGCCCTGCAGCAGATCAACTCTTCCTCCCAACATGGTGCCATCCACAAGCTGAAGGAGCGATTGATCTCCTCATCCAGATAATCAATCATGATTTTGACCAGAACTGGGCCCCGTGCTGAGCCTTGGGGAACACCAGAAGTGACCACCCACAAAATGGATGCAGCACCAGGCCCCGCCTCTCTCTGGGCCTGGCCCTTAGCCAGTGTTTAACCCAGAAAAAAGGTCGCCTGTCCAAGGTTATCCCCAACCACAAATTAATTTTTGTGCCTAATGAGTGAAATGGGGATGAACAGCTTCAGAGAAAACATTTTTGAGTCTCTAGCAGTGCAATGTCATATGGTCGATATCAAAGCATTAAGTGTGCCTGAAAAAGAAGTAGACCCTGGGAGTGTGAGAGTCTGAGCTTTTGCAGACCAACATCTGCTTTCTGCAGGATAAGACCCTAAGCTTCTTATGTTGGTTGATGCTTTAGTGTTTAATCTGTTTTGCTAAGGACCTGTAATATAAACATTAATATTTTATAGTATGATATGCCTTGCAAATAGCCAGAAAGCCCAGGAGCGTGTCTGAAATGAAGTTCATGAAATTTTCTGAACAAGGCAGAAGGTCACATTGGAAGAAATTTTTCATCGTTCTTGAAAATTCACAAGAAGTTTCCCATGCGCAGACTTTGTGTTGTAATGGATTAACATTTTTAATTCGTTATCAAAAATCTTGAAAGTTTTATAACCTGGGTTTTAATGCATATCTGAAATGAGTTCAATGAAGTTGACAATTTTATAATGCAGAATGATGCAAAGTTCATAATCACAACAAAGGTTCTTCTACACTGGTAATTTTCTTAATCCTTGATGGAAAATGAAAGTTTTAGTGATCAGATCCTTGGAAAGATATTATGTTCTTTAGTACAAATGTACAAGTTACATGAGCATGTTTGGAGTAAGGCGGCAAACTGTGCACAGCACTTCTAGTAAAGATATCAAAATTGATGGAAACATGGAAACAGAAAAGGAGAAATTGGTTTAGGAGTAATTAAAGTTTAAAGGAGAATGATAATCAGGAACTATTTCTGTATTACATGTGGATCAAAAAGTTGGTGGGTCTCAAAGAACTGTTTTGATAAAAGTTTTTGTTTGTTTGTTTGAAAAATATTGTTTCTCATTTTTATTTAAATACAATCCATTGCCAGGCAATTTTGTTCAAGTCGTATTGAAATGCTGGAATGAAAGGAAGGGAGGATATTCACATTAAAATTTATGACATTTAAACCTGCAATTTTGCAAAGGAAGACAGAACTGATGAGGTCACTGTGATAGAAAGGCTTTTTCAGCTATTCAGAAAATAGAATAACACAATTAATTTAGTATCAATACCACTCAGAAGAGGTACTCTGTGGTTGTATCAGCACAGAATGTCGAGAGCTTATTTCTTTTTCAGATTAATTTTAGGCTGGCATAGCTCAACACTCACAGTTTTCACTTGCAGCACGCTGTAAAATTTTAGTCTGGTTCTCTGCTTTTACATGTGTACAAAACCAATGTAAGAACATGGAGCTGGAACCCCATGGATGTGACAGTGTCCAAGAAACGCAGGTTTGCTGCAGGTGTGGAGATCTGAGTGGAAAAAATGTGCCACCAAAACCCATTTAAATATTGAGGAGCAACGAGAAGGCTTGGGTGGCAGTACTTTGAATTCTAAGGCCTGAAGCTTTGATTGAAAATAAATTGTCCTGGGAAAGAATTTGAGGCTTTTGTGATGAAATACACACTGTTTTTCAAATAACTGAGCTATCTCATTGAACATCAGGAATGCTTTTTGGCCTCAGATTTCCATTTGGCTAATGACTCTCTCACACAGAGTATGACTAAAGCTGTCACTGCAGCAATGATAGCAATACATCAATAAACAACGTTTCCCTGGTTTTGCTGTCTCTTCCAAGTGAAATTAAAATATCAGTAGACTAATCACACTGCTGTCGGGGGAATGAAAATTCACAAAATATATACAGCTGAAAAAAATTGAAATCTTCTTTAAGTACACTTATTTTTTTCCTGTACTTGAAAGAAGAGCTTACACACAACAAATACAGTTCTGCAAAACCTGTGACTTTCAACAGGACATTGGTTGTTTTTGATGAAAATAATAATATTTTCATATCTGTTCACACAAATAATTGAACATTGGTCTGTGAAGGAAACATATTGGTCTCTCAAATCTTCACAAATATTATATCCCAAGCTGGACTGTGTAGAGCTGTACCTGTTTTTACCAGCTGGGAATCTTACCTTTCAGCTCTACAAAACTAGTAAAACATTGAGATTGAGCCTTTTTGAGTACATCTCCAAGGACATTTTTGCTTAAGATTAAAAGCTGAACTATGTAATATACACACTATGAATTGAATTGCTCTGAATTGCTTCCTACTCAGGTTGATATGAATGATTTGTTTATTAAATAAGGAGATTTTTTTTAATGTTCTAACACATGAGAAACCTAGATTACTTAGTAGTGATTACACCCTTCACTGACAAATTCAGTTTTCGTAGATGAAGTGCTCACATTACAGTTTCATTTAACCATTATTTTTCTCTTTTGTTTTGTTTCTGTCCCATTTCCAGTTACACTTTTCAAAGTTACTGATTATGACTAGCAAACCCAAACTAAAAAATGTATTCTTAATGAATGTAATTAATGAATATTTTTTTTCTGCATAGCAGATTGACACACATGGCCATGAAAATATATAAATACAGCCTTGCAGTACAAGCTCACAAGAATTTACAGGCACACCACCTTTTTTCACTCTCTAAATATAAGACATTCTAAAAATTTGGGAAACTTTACACTTATTTTGTCATATCCTGGTTATTAGTGTCAACAGGGATGTTCTCTCCAGCTCAGACCTTTGTTATTTCAGTTTCTTGCCCCGGGGCTCACCCCATACCATTGGCCTATTTCTTGTGTTCCCAGGAATCCATTCACAAGCTGTTAAAAAGGGCTGATGGTGGATTTAGGAGTCTGAATAAAGTAGGGCAGATATTGCTGCAGTGTAGGTAGAACAGCTGGAAACACGAGGGGAAAAAAAAACCTAAAAAGGATTTACCTGATCTTAAGGCATGCAAGTAAAAAACGAGCAATTATGGTGATTGACTATATTATATGTTAATGAAAGATGATGAATCCGAAGGTGAAATGTTGGTTTTTTTTCTTTTAAAGAAGAATGGGGAAACAATAAAAAGCCTTATAATAGGAAGCATTGTGTTTTCAACAAGAAAAAAATGCTTAAAATTACTTAATGTTTAATGAGCTTTTTTCAAAAAAGTCCTTCAATGCTACTTTTTCACTGGATAAAATGCTTAGAGCATGGCAAGAAGAGCTGGTGACTATGGAATTCAGTGTTCTTCAGAAGTTAATGTGTTTGAATGTACTACCTAAGTGCTTTCATCTCACAGAGGAGTTAAACTACCTCTTGCTGTGAATTAGTGGACAAAATCTACTTAATCAAATCTGAATTTAAAAAAATATTAAAAAATGTGTGTGTGTATATATCTCTCTATATATCTATATATATCTATATCTCGATATCGATATAGATATCGATATAGATATAGATATCAATATCGATATAGATAAATAGGTATATATATTTAGATATATGTATATAGATATATCTCCAAATACTTATATTTGGATACAAATAAAACCACTCTACAGCTTATCAGTTTAGCAGTTTTTCCTGAAGTTAATTTGATGTTTAGGCCATACAGGAAGGTCAGGAAGGAAGGAAGAAAAAATAAAAGGAAAGGGAAAAAGAAAAAAAAAAAAAGAAGAAGAAAAAAAATCACTGGTCTGAAGAAAGCTAATTTCTTTCAGACTTTCTCTCTGCATGGGAGATTTGATAGCAAGTACTGCATTATAAAAGTCTGAGTAAATGCAAATGAAGGAGAAATTGGGACATCTGGGTATAAAAGTATATTATGGAGTTCCAAGAGGTCCAGTGGCACTTGTGTTGTGTTTAATCAAGGAGAACAAAGTAGATATTAGATCCTTGTAGACTATTTTGCTTAGCATTCCACAAGTTATATTTAAATCTCAGTGGCCTGAGTGCTAATTAATAGAACAAATTAATCTTTTTGACCCAAAGGAAATTTACAAGCATGTTCTCATGCCTACAAGGGTATTTATGTTGACTTTCAATGGCTCTGTTGCAAAGACTGAATCAGAGACATGTGGTGGTCCCAAATCAAAATTAGAGGAATCAGTTTTTAATCAGTGAGGCTTTTTAGAATGTAATTGTTAGAGTGGAGCAAGGTTATCCGTCAACTCAGTGTCAAAACAATCTGACATCTCAGAGGAGATCATTTTCTCAGAAAGAAACAATTTTTTTCTTCCACAGAAGTTTGTAAATCAATACTTGTTCTCTAAAGGTACCCAGAGGTTTTCCTAATGTGTTTTGTTAATGGGCAACAAGGAAAACAAGATTGCAGTGGATGCCAAATGGAAAAAGGTATCTGAATGTGAAGAAAAGGAAAATACATTTCAATTGTTGAGGTACAAACTCAGTTGATGAGGGCATTGTGGGTGAGAAAGAGACCTGAAATGCTCCAAAAGAAATCCTTTGTAGCTGCTACAGGTTGGGTGGGTGGGGAATTTCAAGAAGTTCTATACAGCAGGAAGAAGATATATTGAAAGATAGATTGAAAGAATATTTCTGCCTGAGAAAGAAGAGCTGCGTTTAGCCCATGGCATTTCTGTAATCTGTTCTGTGTGCAGATGCAATCTCTGCTCCAGCATTGTGCTGCCTCAGCGCTGAGATGTGCCACTGGCCAGGTGTGAGTCTCTGGACATGAAAGCAGTGTTGGGCTTCAAGGCTGCAGACCATAAATCATCTCTCAAAGCCAGGTCCACGGAGCGGTGAATATCTTTACGCTTCCATCTGTGCCCTGATCTAAATCAGTTGGTTTGGCCATCCCCTAAATTTGCAGGATTTTCCTCCATGGAGGGTCGTCACATGGCAACTGCAGAAGTTTTCGCCTCATTCCTGATGTTGTTCTGTTGTAAAACACAGAACGGTTTTGTCTCAGCACCATGTGGCATTCTGTCCTCAACTGTGAGTGCAAACTCACTGATGCAGGCATGCTGCTTAGCTACTCTCATTTATTTTGTTGGGATCAGCAAGTCAAAAAATTTGTCACTTCAGCTTAGATGTCAGGAGAGACTGAGAAAATTCTAACATACAGGGCCAAGCTGTATTTTCAATTTTAAAAAAATCTACATTTCTCACTGGAAAACAGAGCACTAATCAATGCTGAAGACCTCAATCAAGATTTAGCAATGCCCAAGCCCATCCATTGCTGAGACCCAGAGCTTGGCAGTGTTTATTCAGCCAGGTAAAGTTTGTTTTTATAATATTTAGTATTATTTCCTCAGAAACCTTGCAGTCTTTTTTTGGTCTAAATGGAGAAGTTTTGGGGATGGTGGGTATCCATAATTTTGTCACAGAGACACATTCTCTGTCCTGAGGAGGAGTGTGACATAGAAATAACTTTCCTGAGGAGTCTTCAGGTGCAAGTCTAAGATGCCAAGGGTTTTCATTTACGTAGTAAAAGTAAAATCAGAAATTCAGCTCAAGGCAACCTGTACGGTGTGGCCCACAAGAAAACAGATAAGAATTATATTTTATTGTGTAGTCTTTTTCTGCTAGACTCATCTTTGTATGCAATTTATTTCTAACTATTGAAAGACATTCTCTGTGGACTAAGAAATGCAAGTGGGGTTTTCTCTTAGGCTGGCAGAAAACCCAATTGCTCTGAATTTTCACCCTCATGAAGAAGTCATACCCGAAAGATGTATTTCAGTTTATATCCAAACAAACAAAAAAAATCCATCCCCCCAAAAAAACAAACAAACAAGCACAACAACAAAAAAGAGCTGGTATTTACCGTGGTCATACTTTTCCAGCCATGGTAGCCAACCCTGCTCTAAGCTGCATACATATAGTATACCACATATAGTTTCTTTATTTTCTTCAAAAAATAGACTCTTCTGAGTGATGAGAAAATGCCGACTGAGTAGGATGTTGGCCAATGGCTCTCCTGAAACTCTAAACAGAGTACTCTGTGGTTAAAACATCACCCCTTTCTTCTGTTTACTTTGGTGACAACACACGAAATATTGGTGGGGTTTTGTTTCCTTTCAGCTGTCAGAGTCAAGTAAGATCAGACAGTCACAGAATCACAGAATTGCAGAATGGTTTGGGCTGGAAGGGATCATAAAATCATCTCATCCACCCCTGCCATGGCAGGGATACCTCCCACTGTCCCAGGCTGCTCCAAGCCCCAATGTCCAGCCTGGCCTTGGACACTGCCAGGGATCCAGGGGCAGCCACAGCTGCTCTGGGCACCTGGGCCAGGGCCTGCCCACCCTCCCAGGGAACAATTCCTAATTCCCAAGATCCCATCCAGCCCTGCCCTCTGCCATGGGAAGCCATTCCCTGCCTCCTGTCCCTGCAGCCCTTGGCAATTGTCTCTCTCCATCTTCCCTGCAGCTCCTTCAGGCCCTGCAAGGCCACACTGAGCTCAGCCCAAAGCTTCTCCTCTCCAGGTGAACAATCCCAATTCTCCCAGCTTTTCCTCATATCCCAACATTATTTAACCCACTGTTTGCCATGGCAGCTGTATCTCTAGAAACAGAGTCTGCTGTGTGCACATAGCATACTCACAAAAAATATACCACTCAGCACCCAGGGCACGAGAGCAATTACACATGGCACAGAGCCCTCAGCCAAGATATCAATTTTACAAGGCATTTTTATCAGTGTTACTATCTGGATACTCTGCCCTAACAGAATGCAGCAGAATAATTAAACTGAGCATACTGCCAGAGCACATGTTAATTAACTTTGGTTAACTTCCTCCAGTATTAGCTGTGAGAGTGACATCATTTGAAATAACTAGGCATCAGAGACCTCTAAAAGTACATCAACTTGTTCATTTTCTAATGCTTTGCCCTTGCTGAACACTCGTGGACCTCAGGGACCTGCTTGAACTCTGGTACCACTGGCCTCTCATAGGCAGGTGCTGCATTTCTGCAATATGCAGGAACCTCACATTAATGTCAAGGCAGGAAAATTAAGGACATTGAGCTTAACAGGGCACCAGCAGGATGAAAATCTTCATACCACTAATGCAAGCCAGCAGAACAGGCCGATTTCCTCCAATCCAATAATGTAACCTGCACTCAGACAAGGGTAGAATGAAAAAGACTTTTCATTTAAAATGAAATGTGCAAGTGTCTCTTCACATATTAATAATAATCCTTATGATTTTGATAATTCACCCAAGCCCTATCTGGTAGTCTAACAGAAAACAAAGATAATTTAGCTAATAAACTTTACAGGTGGTGCTTTTTTACCTCTGCTGGGGGCATGTTGTGATTTAGGACAGCTGCACTATAGCTGTGGTCTTTGCTCTTCCCAGAAACAGAGTAGTAACCTGCTTCCCATTTCTGGTCCTACAAAAAGTATTTACCTTTTAGAACTTTTTTGAGAGCACTGTTGAACCTATTGAGCAAGGGGGAAATCCACCCCCCTCAAATAATCAAACAACTGGAGTAGACAGAACAATTCTAGGAAACCATTATGACTTAAGTATGCTGATAAAAAACCCAAAAAACCCCAAACTAAAAACCCAACTGGATAAGAGATACTTCAGTATCTATTTCTTTAGGTTTCTTTAGGTTTCAGGATAGCTATTCTTTTCAAAGCATCACCATTCACTCATAAATTTGTGCAAGTTTTGCCTGCAACAGCTCAGTGGCATTCTGCTTGTTATCACACAGAATAACTCTTCTCAGTACGCGAACCACCAATTCAACAGACTACAAGCTTCCCAAATCACTCATCTTTCTTCTAACATTTGCACAGCCACCCACTCCAAATCATCACTCTGAGCCCAGAAGAAACGTGCAGCACTGTATGGTGCCTCAGCTTTTGGAGACGGGGAGCAACATTCTGTTTCTCTGCTAAATTTTTACAAAGATAGGCTTCTGGATATATCTGTCACTAAGTGTAAAAGAAAGCAGCTGAAAGGAAAAAAGGTTCTCAAGTTTGGCAATGCATTAGTGTGACTTTTTAATTGGTTTTCGTGTATGGTCACAGCCTGAAGCAGCTTTCATGTGCATTTTGTATTAATTTCTCCTGGGGTGAACTCGCTCTAGACCAGGACATTGCACCAAGGTAAGGTGAGTATTCCACAGGGCTGATCTTTGAGTTATACCTGTAATTTATTGCAGTGATAAATTTGGATTTATCTAGCATGTCCATTTTTAAAAATTGCAGCACAGCCCTTCGGCTTCTTTTCATTGGCCTTGTCCTTCCCTTCCCTCCCAGTGCCATTCCCAAAGGGGGCACCACTCCTGGGTGACATGTACTGGTTTGGAGTGGCAGGGTTTTAATACTGGGGAGTAGAGGGATGGCTTCTCTGAGAAGCTTCTGGAAGCTTCTCCCATGTCCAACCCACTGCTCGCCAAGGCTGGGCTCATCAGTGACAGTAATAAATCAAATTAATTTACCCAACCTGAATCTATTTTGCCTGTAACTGATGTATGATCTCTCCCTGCCTTTATCTTGACCCAGGAGGCTTTTATTACATTTTGTCTCCCTTGTTCAGCTCAGGAGGGGAGTGACAGAGCAGCTTTGGTGGGCACCTGACATCCAGCCAGGGTCAACCCATCAGAGCCCTATAGGCAAATATAATCTAGGTTAAATACAGAGAAGCTCGAGACTAACAAAACCTTTCCTTCTTTTTCTTCTTCTTGTTTAGTCATCGATATAAAGAGGGTTTTCTCAAAATAAAGGTCTACTTATATTCAATCATATTCCAGGGATAATAATACTATTTTCTCAAAGGTCATGAAACAGTGTTTTGATATCCCGTCTGCAATGACTTACCTTCCTCAATATGTGAGGTCTGGGGATCTGCCACTGCCTCAAAGATTGCCTCAAATTGTGTAAAATAGAATGAAGCATCAGGCCAACAGGAAAATTGTTTCTTGAAAAGTTCAACCCTTTGGTAATTTCTGAGTCTGGATTTATGGCAAAAATGTCCCTTCAGTCCATTCTAGAAGACTTACATGGGGTTAAACCATCATGGTAATCAATTTTGAATCCTGCAGCCTATTGAGAGATGGTTTCTGCTCTCCGTGTTGACGAACAAGTGTGTGTTTTGTCATTTTCACAGGTCTCCAGAATTGCTCCAGCGAATTAAACCAGGAATTTTATTATGCATCAGGAGCTGTAGCATATTGATAAACAACTGTGCTATGGAAAGGACTTTTGTCTTGCAAGCCATGCTTTGCTGCTTGCATGGGAAGCCTTCCCAGGTGCAGTGGTTGTGTTACTCCAGGTGGTGTATCTCACATGTGCAGGACTGAAAGCACTCCTGCCTGTTCATTCACCTTGATTAGCAGCACGGGCTAAAATAATCTTTCTTCTTTTTCATTCATAGAATACCTTCCGTCACTGCTGAATTCACTGATTTGTGGTTTTCCTCTCCCTACTCTCATTTTCACCAACAGTCTGAAGATTTTGTGTATTCTGACAGACATATCTGCTTTTTAAATTCTGCACTTATCAGATAATAATGCTCATCTAAAAATTATGTACATATGTATGGAGAGCTATATCTTCGATTTTCTTGTTTTAGCAAACCTTGGTTTATTTAAAAAAAAAAAATTATTACAAATACATATTTAGATTTTCTAGCTCATTTTTAAAATTTCTTCCACTACTAGAACAAAAGAAGGACTTAGAACACTGTGATTTCTTAACTTAATGACTTTTGGAAAAAGCTTTTGGAAGTAATTTAATTTTTAATCATTTACCATTGCAAAGTTGTAATTCATTCCTAGTGAACAAGTCAGGCTTAAAAAGAAACAGGGCTAAAGTTTAAAAATATGTATCTGAATCATCAATAACTGTTGTCTCACATGTAAAGCTATTTAAAGGCTAAGTGACAATTCCATATTGGTTGAAAATTTAAATACTAGGTTATCAAATCTCGGTTCCACAGGTGTTCTTCATACTGCAGTAGGCTGTGCAAAATTAAATTGATTGAAACACATTCAAAAAAATTTAACAGAAGGCAGTTTCAGAAGTGTGTAATTTAAGTCAATCATTTGGAAAAACGAAAATTTTATTTCATAGAGCTCAAAAATTTGACTTTTAAAATCAGTTAGTGGTTCTCTTCTTTTTTTCTTTCATTCACTACAGCTATGGTGGGGAAATAATGGGGAAACAGGAAGAAATATAAAGCTCATAGTTCAGCCAATTTTAGTTTTGATCTACATTATTTTACAGTTATTTGGATATTTTTGAGTCAAAACTCAAGAAACATTTAATTAAAAATAAAAGTTCTATTTGTTTAATTGGACATATTCCATTTGGCTTGTAATGGAGCAGCGTATTTTAAGAACACAGTGAAAATTTTGCAGGTCAAGAGAATTATGCATCATGGCAAATATATTTTATATCGTAACAATATTTAATAATTTGAATGAATTGCAGCCAGTTAGATCTGTTGTGCTAAAGAGTAGTGTTTTTTGGTTTTTTTAATTAAAAGTAGAGTTTTATAAAGTTCACCTGAATTCAACCACATCCATTGTGGAGCCTACATTTTGGCAGTCTAAATTGTTCTGAGTCTTATTTACCTTATCAAGCCAGTCAGGTATTAAACCCATGTCAATGAAACATTGTTCTTTGGAATATTCCTTTCCAATTAGGAGAATCCCTCATCCTTAACAAATGAATTTCTTATCTGTATTGCTTTCACGTTATCGTAGCTAAGTGCCAAAAGAGGACAATAATATTTAATGAGAAGTCACATGAGACCAAGAAATAAAATAATGTAGTCAGCAGTGCCAGTTTATCAAAGCTGCTGTGTAAAAACGTGTAGTTCTCCTGAAGTTTTTCTGAACTGAATTATTGTGATGAGAATTTACATCAGTCAAAACAATTTGGGGTTTTTTATTTGTTGGTTGGCTGGTTGGTTTGGTTTGTTGGTTTGGTTTGGTTTTGTTTTGTTTTCATTTTTTAGTCTTGCATTCTTATTAAAAAAGTTAATTTCCAAATCACCCTGCATTTTCTTAATTGTTGTCTGTGGAATTCAAGATGGTATTTTCACTTAAAAGAAAGCTCCACCTGGAGTTGCTTTCTAAATTCTTCCTCTATTGGTTGATTGATATTTCTACATTAATTGAAAAAATGAGAAGAGTTTTATAAGCTACATTAGAATCTCTCTAGAGGTTAAAACATAGTGTTGACCTAAGTAGAACAATCTTTAATTTGTGTCTTATTTCTGTATACTAATAGAATGTGGAAAATTAAATTTCTAAGTTTACAAGGAGATTTAAAAGGAAAGTAAAAATGTACCATAGAAAAAGTGAGTTAAAATCCTCAAAAAACATAATGTCTGTGTGAAGAAATTAAAAATACAGTCAGTGAGATGTTTGGATGCTGGAATATAGTCTATGTGCCTCTCCATCATACAGAAAATAAAAACCATTCATTAATGATTGTGGTGTGCATTAGGTCTGAAAAAACTGTAACTTCCTACATTTTACTGATATAATTTCTTATCATTCCAGGTAGTAAAGCATTTCAGGAAAGTGGGATTGACACAGAAGACAGATTACCTTGAAAAGAATGAGAATTCAAAATCCAGTGGAGATTGGGGCACCAATTAGTCTCATTTTCTTGCAGACTATTTTGTCATATATGCCTTTATTCTGCAGGTATGCTCATATTTTGTGTGTACAAAGATAGAGGAGGCTTTTTACATCTTCTAATTGTAGAAATGGGTGGGACTATCCAAATTTTATTAAAACATAAGAGTACTCTCTTTGCACGAAACCTAGAATGACAGTAATGATATAAAAAGTTAGCATGCCTTAATGTCTTGAAAAATGCTTTGATTTCAAACACTTTTAAAAAAGCTACAAAAATATAGGTTGGAAATAAAATACAATTTTATAAACAAGAACAGGACTAATTAAATAAGAACTTCCCAAGGATGAAGCGAGATCTCGTAATCTTTAAAACAGGAATAGATATCTTCCTCACTGATAAAAAACTGCACAACTCAAATTATTTGCCAGTCAATGGGACAAATCCTAGAGCTGTTGATTTTAGAAGAGACACCTGCAGATGTTTATTTCAGCTCCCCTGTTACACCAGAGTCAGCTAGAGCACATTGTCCATGGCTCTGTTCAGTTAGATACTCAAAACCAGAAGAAAAGCACCTTTTAATGAGAAAATGAATTAATAACAGCAGTAAAATGGAAAGACCTTTTTATGTTGCTTGCCACAATCTGAGTCTTTTCAGAGCCACTTCTTTCTATGATATTGTTTCTCTTCATAGGAGCAAAAATGAAGGCACATTCCTTTCACCTTCAAGTGCATCATTGCACTTCATTTTCTATAACCAATTTTGAGACATTCATAGGTTCTAAAGTAATAATCTGAAATGCCTTTCTGTTTCAATTCTGCTTCTGTTTATCCAGAGAGCAAGATTAGGTTTCAGTTGAGACACAGAGTTGTGGTGCAAATGGCATTTTGGAAAAAGGCACTGGCTCCTGACCTCTCAGAACTGTGTGAATGAAAATGCCTATTTTGCTATTAGGAAAAAAGACTGAAGCAAAGCTCTGCTACTTCAGATGGTAATCGAGGGGAATTAATTAGGCCCGGTTATATGGGAGATCTGGGGATTATTATCAAGTTATTTTAAAGCCTGCTTTAGTAATCATAATGTGTCATGAGACGTCTTTTATGCTTTTTTATCACCTGAAAGTGTATAGGTAAAATAGGCTTCCTCTTTTTTAGGCAGCAAAATTTAATTCTAAGTTGAGTTTAGTGTTCTGTATTCCAGTGGCAACATTCTGATGGAAAAATGAAACATCTGTTGTAACTACTTACACAGCTCGTATGAATGAGAGCCAAAATCATGGTTTTATATATCGCACTGAAACAGGAAAGAGGCAAGAACTGCAGTTATGGAAAAAACGACAGTGTTGCAATTCAGTTTTAAGGTTCCAGCTCTCCAAAAGCACCTATAAGAAAATCATTCCTTGTAATTTAGAGGACTGGAATCAAGTTGTGCCAGGCAAGGTTTAAATTGGATACCAAGGAAAATTTTTTCACTGAAAGGGTGGTCAGGCAATGGCACAGGCTGCCCAAGGCAGTGGTTGGCTCACCATCCCTGGAGATATTTAGAAGATCTCTGAAATCTAACGATCTCCATGGTGCTTGGAGATATAGTTCAGTGGTTGATGTGACACTGCTGGGGGAACGTTTGGACTTTATGATTTTCAAGGGCTTTTCGAACCTTGATGATTCCAGTATTCTATAATATCAGGGAATACTCTTCAACTTACACTAATTCTAATTTTTTAAAAGCCGCAAACCCTGATTCTCAGGTGGGAAATCAGAGTCCACATGGGCTCAATTACCTGTGTCACTGTACAGATCTAACACACTGCATACCGTGGAAAAATCTGCAGTCAGAACTCCGTAAAAAATGAAAGTTTCATTCCATTACAGTAAAACATTTCTGCTGTACTGTTCTGAAAGATTACACGGTTAGTTTCTTTTTCACAGTGTGAGGGGAAAAAAAAGTCACCTCAAGAAAGAATGAGGTTATGCAGTAGGAAGTAGCAGTGGAAGGTCAGGACACCTCCTCCCGCTCCACTGAATGGAATTTATGTATCAGGTGCTGGCAGAGATGAAGCTTTTTACACACGAGATACACCCATCAGACATGAGATTTAAATATCCGCCCGTGCACAAAGGATCTGGTTATCACCTCCCTTCTGCACATTTAAGGGAGATGTAGGGAGATGAAAGGAAGTGCTGGCAGCGCTGATGAATCACGGCAGCTCTGCAGGGCTCTGCTCTGACAGGGGGAGCCTGAGCTGGGCTGATGGATTCGCTCGCTCCCCTGTGTAATTCATCCCTAATACAGAGGGAAAGCTGCAGCAAGGCCATTCACAGCCATACTCCTGGAGGGGCACCGTGAAATATATCCTAATGGCTTTGGTCCTCTGCTGATGCTCTGCACCCCGCAGGAGTCAAGGGAGAGCTGCTGATCATCCCCCACGCGCACCTCGGTTTGTGTTCTGGGTGATATTTCATTGCTGTGGTTGTGCTTGGGGTGAATAAAACTTCTGAGTGAAAGCTAGATAAAGAGAGAGTGGGTCAAGTGCTAGCACAGGATTTGGAAGTCCTGCCTGAGCTCCATGATCCTATCACAGCTTGTGATGTTGAGCAAACTGATCGATAATCAGGTCCTCGGTGGAATTTCAGGGTAAGGGTTTAGGAGTTTTTCCTCTGCAATGTACAGGGGCGTTAGATGCTTCAAAGTGGATATCATAAAAACCAGGCTGAAACATAGAACTGCCCTAGACAGTAAAAAATATAAAAATTTCAGAGGAAATTAATAATTTAAAACCCCAGCTGCCTCCGAAGTTTGAGTTATTCTTCCTATTCGAAGTGGGAGAGCTGGAAACTTTTCTTAAGTGTTCTTTTATTTTAGAACAAAGATGGAGATCCTCCCCTTTCCCAAAGGTCAGCAAAACAGCCTCTTTCTACTGAAGAGGTGAGAGCAGCCCACCAGCCCTGGGTCAGACACATCCTGCTCCGTTTTCTGTGGGAAAGGTTCAAAACCCACATCACCTGCATCCCTACGCAGTACCCAACGCATGAGAGGCTAATCCATGTTGGAGGAATGGGAAACATCAAAATAAATGACAGCATTTGGTGTCACGGTAGTTCAAATTGCCGAGGGAGGCATGGTGGAAGGCAGCCTGAGCAGCCTCTCCTTGGCCTCACAGAGCTGAATGCTCCAAAGCTATCAAATGTAAGCGGCTTCCAGGGGTGTGACAAGGAAATCAGAAAAGCCTGTGTGAAAGAGGCTGCTTTCTGATCTCAAATACCTCAAGGATTGCTTACAATGTAGCCTTTCTGATTAAATTTTTGTTAAACCTTTTTTTTTTTTTTTTAATGGATAGTATACTTTCAGAGAGTTAATGTTTTCCACTCCATAATTCCTAATAACTAAAACCCATTTGAAGAGTTTGCTACCCCTTCCTACAATTTTGAGATTTTCTTCAGGAAAGGGGAAATTTCTGTGACTTTCTTGGTAACTTGAGTTGAACAATTTTGTGTAAGGGTTGTAGGGAATGATTACCTCTGAACTGAAAATCCTGATGGATGAGAGTGATGATGGAAAACATCATTTTATCTCCCAGTGCCTGAAATTTTGAGTAAGGTCAGCTGGACAGGTTCCTGCAGAGAGCAGGGTCTGCAGCCTTTACTCCGTCTGATGTTAACAAGGTGACCATCAATAGACAGCCCTGTTGGAGCAGGAGATCCTGGAGATTATATATATTTTTCTGGCTGACAGAAACCATGCTAAAAGCACATTCAGTGTTCTAAGGTAAACACACAGGTCCCGTGCATAGCCTTGAGTTGCTTTCCAAACCTGAATGTTAAACCAGCAATGAGAAAAAGAAAATAAAACCAAACATCAAAGAATTGTACTCAGCATGTGTATAAAAAAAAAATTGCATATTTGATAGTCAATTTCATTTTTTAACAAGAGGAAAATACCTTTTCTTTCCTCGCACACCATTATTTCTCACACTTTGGAGATCTACAAAAGTGGAATTTGCTGATTTTTTTTTTTTTTAAATTTTATTTTTTATTTTATTTTATTTTTTTCCAGTTTTCAAACTCACCCAGTGTAGGGAAGAATTCAAACTTTGAAATTTGAAAAAAATCTTACTTGTTTTAACTGGAGTCGAATGTTAGAATCTAGATGTTGTTGAGTCTGACCTAAATCCCAGTATTTCTCTCCTCCAGGACTAAAAGATTTCTTTCTAAATAACACAGTCATGAAAAATTCAGCAAAAACCCTGTAATTGCAAAACTTTTAGGGCAACTTCTGGCCCTAAAATAAATTTGTGGCTTACAGGACTCGACCTGAGTATAATTTTCAGTTTTAAACTCTAGTTTTAGGAACCTGCTTTGGTAGCAGGAGTGTTTCCACATGACAGTGCCTGCCTGGCACTGGAATGAAGACTGAGCCTCTGGTCAACCAGGAATTTTGTTAAAATTAAAAATTAAAAGAAAAAAACCACAAACAACGAAACAACAATAATGACAGCAACAAAAAAAAAAAAAAAAAACAGAGGCAGACCTATTTTAAGCACACATATCTATGAAATTTCTCTGCAAATTTGCTCAAACATGTGTGTAGTTATACATATTTGTTAAGAGACATTTTGAGAGATTTCACAGTTTAAATAATTTTTTTTTTGCAATGATATGCATGCATTTATCTAATTTCTTTTACAAAAGTGTCCACTTCCTGTACTCATTGGTGCAGCCCATTTGCCCTTTTTCCCTTTCTTTCCTGCAGTATTAAGGAAAGACAAAACCGTAGGTGTGGAGGGGAATTATTGCCTGGGGTAAGACCATTTTCACACCTCTGTCCTCTAGTATTTGTGTGAGGCTGGAAAACTGAATTAAAATATTTTTGTTCCAGGTATGAGAAAAGACAACAGAGAAGGATTGAAATATCAATTAGGTTTGAAATAAATGTGGAACGCATCCAGGTAAAGATGATGATACACTTTATACATGATTGAGTTGAGCAAATGCAGTTCAAATCTTAACATTTTGGGTCAAAACTCCTTGAGGGAGAATTGTGAGAGAGTTTCTACTCGGGGATGCATGAATCTGATTCTAATTCCCCAAGTTTTGATCTAATAATCTCAATAATAGCAGACAATGAAGCCAGTTCTGCCTTATGAGAAATTTAAACTTCTAAGACATTTGCAAACCACTTGGGTAATTACTTGTTGAAGCAGAGGAGATGAGTAAAAGGACTGTTACTGCAAGAATTTCAAACCAGAGAAGGAGCTAAAGTAGGGCTGGCAAGTGGGTGTGTAGAAAAGAGAGCGTGTCTGAGGACATGACAAAAAATTTCACAAGAACTTTAACTGCAAAGGACATAATTTTCCTTTTTCATTTAGAGTCTGGCACACAAACCAGTGTTTTTACAACTAAACTGCCTAGTGGCACAAAACTGGGAGGAACTATCCATGCAGGAAGGATTGCAAAGTTATACAGGCAGAGTTTAATGATTTTGGGACAGGGGAAATAAAATGGGATGGTATTTAGTAATGGGAAGTAAAATGGCTCTATTGGATGTCAACAAGAAGTGTTTTGCCACAGAATGAAGGGTTATTAGGAACAGTAAAACAAAAAGTGTGTAATTTCTAGCTGACACCAATGTGCAAAAACTACTAAGGAGTGTTTTTTCAGGTGTGTTTTCTTCGGTGACAGTGACGGTGCTTGGAAGAGCCCTAAAATTTTAACCATGTGACTGAATTATCACCATATTTGCTTAAATTATTCACTTCAAGAATTTAGTAGTGTGAAATACAGTGCTTTTATCTTACAGCTACCATCCATTATATTTCACTGACTTCTGAGGTGAGTATATTTTTTCTAAAAATATACTACTTGTAAAGCATCTCCTTGTCTTATATGACACATAGTAGGATGTCTATGAAAAGGCCAGGCTAGAGCTTGAGCACATTTCTTTTTTGCATAAAGTCTCTAGAAGCACAAATAATGATCACAGGAGATCTCTGAAAAAGAAAGAAGAAGAACCTGATCAAAGCTCCAAGTCTTTTTCAGGTGACAAATGCTTTCTGCTCAGATGCAGAATGTCTGCCCTAAGTGTAATATGTCTGCTTTTACTTCCCGTAGAGGTATAGATATCTAATTCACCTAAAAGTAATGCAATGTAACCTTCACCTACTAATGAGTCAGCAACTGAAGAGATCATTAGATTACAAATGGAAATTAATACATTTTTGGGGCATGGATTAATAATACATGTTGAGGCATGGATTCCGTAGTGGTCAGCTTTAAAATTATTTCAGTGGTGAGTTGCCCCTGGATGGACACTAGGTGCCCACCAAAGCAGCTCTGTCAGTGTTGTCCATTTAGTCATCTAGAATTATTAATGAATAGAAAAACCTTTATAACAATACAAATTTCTACCATCAAAATCTCACATTCAAACCTCTTAAAAAAAATTTCTGGCTAATATTCTGACTTTATGCACTGTGTGTGTAAAGTGCAATGTTTAAAGCAAACTGCTAGATAAACAGACCTCAGTTTATAAACCATACCTTTAAAAAAATCATTGGAAAAGAGACTTTTACCTTGCAAAGCACAGCACATTAGTTGCGAGTTTATTAAAATCAAATGATACATTTCTGACTTGTAATTAAAATATTTTTTGCAGCGTTATCATACAGAC
Organism: Acanthornis magna; assembly: GCA_036785705.1. Classification (NCBI taxonomy): domain Eukaryota; kingdom Metazoa; phylum Chordata; class Aves; order Passeriformes; family Acanthizidae; genus Acanthornis; species Acanthornis magna. The sequence continues at coordinate 421,513 of JAWUZG010000170.1, read as the reverse complement.
TGGGTTTTTTTCTGCCATTAAAATAAATTATAGCGCTATAAAACAAGGATTAAAATGCCCAGAGTTCCCTTTAAAATGTAGCATTACAATTATTCTCTATTACATCTCTAAATAGGTGTCAAAATTCTAAATTTACATATATATTAAGGTGCATGAGGGAAACAGAGGTGAGGTGGGTGGGCCACAACAAACCAAGGATGCCTGTTGTGCAATCCCAACAAGACCTAAATGTCAGTATGTGCTTCTCTGCTCAGCTTGCTCAAGTTTTCTGTAGAATTGGGCTAGAAATCTGTGTTAAGTCAGGCCTAGAATTCCCACAAGGTGCAAGATGATCTCAGCTCCAAGATCTTCCAGTCTTGGCGCGTTCAGTCATGTGGTGGTGACAATAAATGGTGCTGAGCTTCAGCCAGACACAGACCTTGGAAAGCAAATTATTTCAGCTCAAACAGAGGCTACAACATGCCCTGGATACTCACTGTGTCCTGGGTCATGCCTAAAGGTCTAAAAAGTAGCAAGTGTGGTTAAAAAACAGTGAATATATAGAATTAATATCTGCAGATTTCTCCTATTTAAAATACAGAGCGTCAAGTTGGTGAAACTATAAATTCAGACATGATTCACATTTTGTGCTTTCCTGTGAATGTGTTCTGACTCCTGTATTTGTTTAATGATTAGGAAAAGGAGGACCAAATTTACCTGGGATATACAGGCTATGCAAAAACTTAGAGGCCTTGGAGAGTTTAACTTTGGGTCTGATAAAGAGGCACTGCCATATTGCATCTTCGTGAGTGCAGAAAAACCTGAATATTATGTTTTGATGGGAAGGCTGAAGGGGAGCCATGGTAAATTCTGGCACCAGTTCTACTGGAAACATCTCAAGAATCAAGAGCCTGAGTCACATTAAGGAGAGCTGCCCCATGTTTGAACAGACACAGCTCTCAGAAATGCAGTTTATTAACAGTAATAAACATACCGCAGCTGACAGAATAACAAACATATCTGCTTGATCAGGGAGGAAACCATGCAGAGGAAATGCTGAGCATTTGTATATTCATGTAATGGATGTCTTCAATGTATTACATGTTCCAGTTAGCAATAAAATACCTCAGTTTTAATATGTGTGTGTAGATGTACGTTTTTGTGGAGATATATGCACACATGCATACGTAAGCCCCAGTGGTGCTTGCTGCTATAGTCTGAGCCTCTCATACATATTAATAAATTTAGCCTCAAAACGCCCTCAGGAAGTAGAGAATTCTTATAATCATATAATAAGGAGAAATCTAATACATTGCAGGGTGAAGTAAAGAGCAGGAAAGAATAATGCCACAAAAAATCAGTGGAGGCAACCAGAAAGAAGAATTCCCAGAGAGGTTAAGATTAAAACCAGAAATCTTTAAAGTGTGGTAATTGTACTTTAGAAGGCAGTAGACCTCTGAAGAAAGCGGGAAGGGCAATTTTTGACTGCAGGGAATCATTGCCATGTTTAATATACTAAACATTTGCATTTCAGGATTGTCCAGTGTACACAGCTTCAGTATATTTTCTTGCAAGCACATCGTAAGTTTTAAGGGCTGGTCAGAAACACACGAGTAAATATTTGTGATAATATCAATCTCACATATTGGCTTTTTCACAGCACAAAGGTGCTGTAAATCTGGCAGCTGAAGGTCCCCTATCCAGAATTTCTCATCTTGCTCGTGCACCCTTTCAAAACCTGGACAGTTTTCTTAATAGTCCAATTCCTTTGAAAGTTAAGTTAATTTTAAATATAAATAAAACCCTCATTATGGCCTGGAGAGATTTTAGAAAAACCTCAAAATATCTGAATTGTTTTGGAAATTTTGCTATGTGTGAGCATTACTTTGATCATTTTGTGTTCAAAATTCTGTGTAATTTATATCTAGTGTGAGGCATTTCTGGTCTCCACACCCCTTTACTCTAATAATAACATGTAAGACACTTCTAATTATATATTTTCCAGCCTGGTTGTCTGTCTAAAAGAACTTGCTAAAAAAACCCCACTTTTCCATGCTTGTTACAGTTCAGTTCTTAAATTTTCAGATGCCATCATCAACAGCCTCACATAAACCTGTAGGTTTATATCCTATACCCATATACTTTAAGAATTTATGGAAATATGCTTGCATAGATATTCTGTTCATATTGTTTATACTTCTAAAAGCACAGTAACTCTGCAGAGATTTTCTTGGTGACATTACAGTCATTTTACTTCTGTTCCGTCCCCAGCATTGAAAGTTCATTTTCAGATTTCTCGTTGCGACTTATGTTGTCAAAATCAACAGTAAAAGCACTTCTAATGCTATTTACATAGAAGCTAATGATTAAAGCTGGAATTTGGTTTAGATTTAACCTATTTCATACTGTGACTCTTTGAAATTAATTGCTTTTAGATTCTTGCAATTTCACTGTGCCATGTTTTTGGGTTGCTTTGGATTTTTGTGGGGTGGGGGGGTTCTTTGTTTTGGTTTTGGTTTTGGTCATTTTCATGTTTGGGGTTTCATTTTTTTCTGGTTGTTTAGTTGGGGTTTTTTTGTTTACTTGGGGTTTTTGTTTGTGGTTGTTTTTTGGGTTGGGTTTGGTTGGGTTGGGTTTGGTTTGGGGGTTTTTGTGGGGTTTTTTTTGGGTTTTTTGTTGGTTGGTTGGTTGGTTGGTTGGTTGGTTGGTTTGGGGTGGTTTGGTTTGGTTTGGTTTGGTTTGGTTTGGTTTGGTTGTTTCTGGGTGTTGGTTTTTGGTTTTTTTTTTTAATACCCTATAAAATTGCATAATTAAATGCCAAATAAAGTACCTCCCAGTGTCCTTGTTGTCTAAAACAGTGAATCAATGCATTTCTTGCTTCCACAGAGGTTTCCTGCTTGGAGATGGTGAACACAGTGATACAACCGTGAAACTGTGAGGAGCTGCAGACTGAACATGTGAAAGCATTTGTGACATTTCAGCATCTCAGGAAGAAAAAGCTTTCCAGCTCCTACAGGCAAACAAAAGTCACTCACATGTACATAGGTAGGTATCATCTCTGACAGGTAATCGCGGTAATTGCTAATTGTATCACTTGAAAAATACCATTATCAACATTTCCTGTGTCATTTCGGACGAGGCTATATATTAGATTGTAGCGCACCTTATGTTGTCCTACTCGAGTCTAAATCAGTCTGATATTGACATTTGTCTAGAAAAAACCCTCTGCGGACTGAATTTCTGGGAGACTGGCATTCTCCTTGTCACTTGTCATATATTTATAGAAATAGAATGAAAACTTTATACCTTGTGAAACAGAGATCAGAGAGAAAAACTGGAAAGACAGAAGTAATTGTTATTCCAGAGCACTGCGCATCAAGACTATACTTCCTGACGTATAATTTACTATAATTTGCAAGCCTTTTGTATTTCATACCCAGTCTTATTTACAGGTATGCTGAGCAGCAATTTAATTTCTTTCCACCAAACTTTTTATTTTATAGCAGTGAAATATGAATTCCTAGCAATTTTGAGGTGGAGGAGAAGGGGAGGAATATTTAGCAAGGGAGGCAGCAAGGAGAGTTCAACTGTTTGCATGATTTAATTTAATGGTATTTATTTCTACCTAAAAAAAAAAAAAAAAAAAAAAAAAAAAAAAAAAAAAAAAAAAAAAAAAAAAAAAAGGAAGACTGGAAATACTGGGATAATATTCTCCTGATGTGTGAAAATACATGCATCTAATTTTTATTGAGAATAATTACTGTAGGGGAGCACTGAGCCCTGACCATTGAATTACAGAATTACAGAATTACAGAATGGTTCGGTTTTGAAGTGACCTTAAAGATCATCCAGTTCCAAGCCCTGCTGTGGGCAGGGACACCTTCCCCAGACCACCAGGCACTCCCAGCAGTCCAGAAGTCAGTCAATTTAAGAGTAGCTGAGACAGTGCCATGCTACCATGCAGTCAAAGGCATTTTTTTAAGTTCTCTTGTGCACCAAGTTCTTTGAACTCACATTTGAAGACTTTTTCTGCAGTGGGAAGGACTTTTTAATAGACCTGAGTAGTTCAAGGGACAAGGGCAGGCACAGAGGGCTTTTGAGGTAGAGAAGTGGTGGCAGCCCCATGGCAGACACACCCCCTCCTCCTGGGAAAATAATTTTATATATAGTGTGCATATATATGCAAAACACAGATGTTTTATCTAAATAAAATAATATAAATTAGTAAAAAGAATATTAAAATATATAAACAAATATGTCAATAAATCTAAAAATTCTGTTTCTGTTAATTAAGGAGATAGAGTGACTACTTAAAGGAAAAAGCCTCATTGAACATCCTTCTTCTCATCCAACAAAATTTTGTATTAGCAAAAAGCCACTCTTCTGCTTGAAGCCTTGCTGGCCTTGCCCTCCTTCAGCAAGCTGCTTTTCCCCAGTCTTCCCTGACATTTTGCTGTTTCATTTTGCTCATATTTGGTAAAATCCGGCTCCTAATAGATTTTTACTCCATTTGTTAAAAAAGAGGTGTGACCCATTGAACCATGCTTAACTCCGAGAAAGGGCAGAGTGGAATAACTTGGGCCATCTGGGTATTATTTTTGAAATGGCACTTTATTGTGTGAAGTACCCTTAGTTACCTCTAATAAAATTTTCTCCGTAAAGTGCCTTTATCTGAGGGGATTTAAAATTAACCAATAATTCCAGCCCTTAGCGCTGAGCCGTAAAAACGACAAGGGAAGATCGTGGGACCAGGGTTGAGGAGCTCCCTCGGGGTCAGGGATGGGATTTTGGGAAGGAATTGTTCCCTGGGAGGGTGGGCAGGCCCTGGCCCAGGTGCCCAGAGCAGCTGTGGCTGCCCCTGGATCCCTGGCAGTGTCCAAGGCCAGGCTGGACATTGGGGCTTGGAGCAGCCTGGGACAGTGGGAGGTGTCCCTGCCATGGCTGGGGGTGGGATGAGATGATCTTTACCAATCCCAAAAATTCTGTAATAAAAATATTGTGTCATTATAAAAATAACATAATTTTACCGCTCTTTTCTGTTAGCTGTGCAAATTTCTCCTTGAAAAAACCCTTAGAAAATGAGGCTTCCAGATCTGTGGGAAAATACCCAAAGGTACAGATTTCTGTGTTCATGTTTAGGAGCATTTTAAGAGAAATTTTGTATACGTGTGTGCTCTCTCTCTCTCAATAAGCAAATTCATTATTTATCTCTATTTACATAATTATCAGAAAAAGTTGTTGTTCTTAAGATGAAACCTTAGAGAGCTAATGAAAATGAGGGAGGTGTATTTAAAAAGCATTCTATAATTATGCCCTTATCTCAGTAATATGTCTGGAGATTCATGCAAAAGTGGTAATTTTGATCCAGAAGAATGGTATCACTCATTTTACATCTCTTTAAGAAAATGAGATAACGCATTAGTTCTTGAATGCAGTGAATATTTATAATATTGACATTGAAAGTGTATGTTTCAGAAAACTGCTCTGGTTTTGTGTTCTATTTTACATCCACACATACATGTAACTATCCATATATAAATTCGCACGAACATATATAAACATATATATGTGTACGTATGAAAGCCCTACTTTTATTACAATTCTTTTCCTCTACACCATTATATGAATCAACAGATTTGCATATAGTGTTAATTAAAAAACATTGATTTTTTTCTGAGACAAGTTTGAGGATTAAGAGCTTGGAATACCATTTACTAAAGTATCTCCCTGATAAAGTACTTAATTTGCAATAATAATTCTAATAGCTTATTAATATTTACTTTATGCTAAAATTTTTTAATCGCCAATGTTCGCCACAGTTAGAAAACTATAAGTCAGAGATGTTTGAAGCTTGTGCATATGAGCCTATGTTCTTGCTGTTCCTTGTGAGAGGTTTATCAGAGTAATGAGAAAGAAAAAGCAAAATATTAGGGCTTTTTTCATGTTCTGGGGAATTTATTTTGCATCATAACACCCCTCTATTGCTTTATAACCAGCCAGTCAGTCCTGAGCCACGAGCAACAGGATTCAGGCCTGTGCTTTAGCTAAGGAAAAAATGTCCAAAAAGGCATATGAAAGAAACAGGAAATATAATTTATTCCCTTTTGTTATATCAGTGTCTTATATTTTCTCAAAACACAGTCTTAGGCAATCCCTTTTCAGACCTCCAGGGAAGATATTTAACCTCATCAGGACTACTTTCCTCTAATGCAGCAATGGTCCTGAACCATCACTGTATTTTCCCTGTCCAGGGGTGATTTTGTTTGCTGTCTCTGACCTTTCTGTGCCAAGAGCTGGAAATGTCTCCATTAGGTCGAATTCTGAGCAAAGAGTGTGAACTGGGCATAGATAACCTCAAGTAATCTGGAGAAAAACACAATTTTAACAGGCTGGGAATATAAATTTAAGGAGGTCTGTGACATGGAGCTGAGTTTGTGGAAAGGATTACGGGAGTAAATAAAACACCAGTAAGTTACAAATTCAAATCACATTTTCAAAGAGACTGATGGAGGTTCATCACGCCTGGCAAGGTGGAAGAGAAGGAGGAGTCCTGGTCTGTGTTGAGGAGAATCTTGATGGAAAAGACATCTAGGAAAAAAAGAAAAAAAAAAAAAAAACAAAAAACAAAAAAACAAAAAAATCCCATCAAATGCATCTGGGTAAAGATCAGAGGGTTAATTTCCTGCGGGGACCTTACAGCAGACGCTCGGTGCTGACCTCCAAACCAAGAAGATAAAGCCAACAAAGCTGTATTCACATCATTTCAGCAAATTTTTGAGTCAGCAGAATGCGGCTCTTATGGGTGACTTCAGCTAAAAGCACTTGCTGGGAGTGATGACTGAGATGTTTAGCTTTTTATATTATTCATATATTTGTATCTTTGTATACTGCTAAAGCATGGTCATAATTTCGCTAGAACTTTTTCTATCTTTCTTCCCTACTTTTAGGAACAATAAGCTAACCTTATAAACACATTCCTAAAAATATTGTTTAATCTTATTCCAAGAGAACCGAGTACACAGATGTTCTCTTTTCCAACCAGAATCTGGATGAGACATAGCAAAAGTGGGGCAGAAGAAACCTCTGGGCTGCTTCCAGTGGGGAAGGACCCCAGGAATTATTGCCTAACCAACTAACCTTTTAACTGGGCTGCTTTGGGGAAAATGAATTCCATCTCAGTCAGACTCAACAAGACTATTGAAATTAAAAAGAAATATCAAAAATTAATGAAAGTACTTCTATTTATTAATCAGGTTGCAGAGTTTCCTGTGTAAAGAGAGTTTATTTGTCCCCCATTTACAGTTCAATCTGAACTGTAAGGGGGGGGAAAAAGTGATATAATAAATTTTGAAGAGGCAAAGATTCTTTGTTGAATCTGTAGGAGACATTTCTTGCATTTCCAAACTGAAAAACTAAAAAAGCCTGAAATAAATGGGATATTTGAAATCTGTGTTTGTATGTAATTTTCATGTCACAATATTAACAGAGGAGCCAGATGTAATTAGTGAATTCCTGACAGTCATTTCCATTTGGTAAGAACATCACACCATCTTCCTCCCTGAAGAGACAATGTGGATAAACGAATACTGGAAGAGTGTTAGGTCATAAATGGAGGGAGCTCTTCCATAGCTGAGTTATTGTTATTTATTATTGGGCACCCCAAAGAAACTCTCTCCACAAACCATCACTTCTACTTAGGGCATCCAGCTTGCTCTATTTTAATATGAATTACCCATCATTTAGTTCATGACCTTAAAGTAACAATTTTGATGATGCTATTAGATATGAAAAGTGATTAATAAACTGTCTTGGTTCTATTTATTCTGCATTTATTTAGCACTGTGAAGAATACACTGTAACTTGCTCTTATAGGTTGTCCTTAAATTGCTCAATACAAGCATGTGCTGTCTGGAGCTGTTAATTGCAAATTTTCTACCTTGTGTGACACTTTTTTCACCTCGGGACCAGATTATAACATTTTAACCTGGAGGTGAACGGTAAATAATGAATATTGTACTTTTGGTGTGAGCCATTGGGCAGATAATAATTTATGACATAATTTGTAAGGCCTGAAGGATTTGCAAATATTTTCATAAACAGCCCAAGGCAAACCAAAATGTATACATATAAAGCAAGCTGTTCTTCACATATTTTCAGAATATTGGAAATTATTCTGACAACTCTATCTCTCTTGTCATCCCTTAATGACAGTCCATGCTGCATACGAACTCCTCCCTACCTTTGGCATCTTGTTAAAAAAGGGCAAAGCTGCTGGGAAAGGGTTTGAGGAGGAGAAGGATAATCGAGCATTTTGTTAAAAATCTGCATCCTGCAGCGGTCCCTTCTGATCCCATTCCAGTGGCAGCTGCAGGGGAAGGGAATGTTTGGTGCATCCATGCAGAGAATGCACCAGGTGTGGCTGTCCTCTGCATTTGGGACATTCCTGTTCCTCATCCTTTTGAGGGAGTTTTAGTCTCAGCTCACAGAGGTTCTGTCCTGAATGAAGGATTATTCTTGTACCTTCTGTATAAAACACGTTCCTTGTGGTTTTGGGGGTAGGATTTTTTGTTGTTTTTCTTTTTATATTCTGTCACAATGAATGGAAAAAATGTGTCTTCTGTTCAGGAATATATGTCGATAATTAGTGTGATTTTAGTGCATATTATAACCTCTGTGATTATAATGATATTATAACCTCTTTATACAGGAGTGAAAGTAGCAAACACCATGCATTTTTTCAGATTTGACCAATGATATAACACATTTATTAGATACATCACCTTTAGCACTAACGTGACTTGAAAGTTACTAATAATTCATTATTTTATTTTTCTACTTGAGACTTCATAAAAAGGTGAAGATATTTCACTCCCACTGTCACATATGCGGGCTTTAACTTATCCATAGAATTTTAAATTACTGAATTCTTATAGATAATTATTTCCAACTATTTACTGACATTAGTTCTTTATATAAGAAGATGATACTATCATTCTGCACGATGTCACTAAATTTCTTAAGGAATATTGCTACTTTTAAGATGGCATAGCAAAAAATATACATATGAGGAAATATATTTTTGTTGGAGGAAGATAAAATTGCCACTGGATTACCACTGTTATTGTCAGTAATGCTCACAAAAAAAGATACTCTGTCATTATAATATAATCTGTGGGGTTACTCTGGGATTGTATATTTGAGATATTTGGGTCAGGGGGGTAAATAAATACAGGTACTTTATAAAATGAAGACAGTGACATTAATCTTTTTGAAATATAAACATGCGAGTGTACAATGTTAGCTGAAATCTTAGGAGAATTTGTATCATGTTTATGATTTAGGAAACCAGAAATACCAAAGTTGTCCCATTCTCCATTGGTTTAAAGACATACAGATGGGGAGAGAAATATCTTTTTTTTTTTTCAATGTCTTTTTTTAATATACATATAGTTTGCATGATGTTTAAAGCAGCTGAGGCTTACAGCTGATGAGACATATTGCTGGTCAGGCTAGCAAATAGCCGATAATCTAAAAAGCCTTTTAATTTCAATTTGATTTGATTTAGTCACACTTTTGTTACTGGCAGATATATGATGATCTGGGCACTCTATTCAAACATCCTTGACTTTTAGCTTGTTAGAAAATGCAGTGGCAGTTCTCTGAGCAATGATGGAGAATCTGTTTGACCTCTGCAGCTGAAGTGGGCGAGATGAGAACACGAGGCTGCAGTTCAGGGGTGCGCAGTTCAATTAAAGAGAATCTGCCTGTATTTAACGAGGCTGCTGTGGACACCCCCACTCCAAATTCCTAAAATCTGGTCTCGGCAGCAGAACGTGAAATATGCGGGAATCTGGGAGCCATTAAATCAGTGCTGCTGCAAAATAATTGGCCTTAAGTGGTGTTATCCTGACACTTTGTTCCATCAGTCAAGTGTAACAAATCTGTAATAAGAGAGTCAGTGGGGACAGAGCTTCCCTGAATTACAGGCGTTTTCCCAGCTTACAAATGCCAGAGATCTGCTGTCATAATTGCCAGCGAGGTTCATCATCGTGCGGAGATGTTTTAATCACAACTTTCTGTTTTAATCATGCCTGGTTTTGGATGAGCTATCTGCTGCTGTAGGATTTGTGAGGGATCACTGATGGGCCAGCAAATGAAGATATTGTGCGGATTATTTTCGTATCCCTTCAGATTAACAGTGCTCATTAGGTGGACAAATGTAACGAAGCAAGGGCATATTAATGGTTTGAGGATCCTCAGCTGTGGCTCAGAAGGGTTGCCTTAACTTTTGGAGAGGAACAGGAGAAGATTGAGCCTTGCTTCCACCATGTGTGATAATCTGCATTTTTTAAAAAGCTAATCCTGTGCTGAAAATTTAGAAACATGAAAATCAGTTACTCGATGTTGTAGATCCTGCCATCACCAATTTGCTGTCCCAGCACATAGCCACTGAAGTCAGAGCCATGGAGACAACCTTGGCATCCTGAAGGGAAGAGGAAAAAGGCATTATGAGAGTGGAGTTGATCACATATTCGTTTTTCAGTTTCAAGCATTGTGTTTAAAAAAAAAAAAAGCCTCATTCATCGGATCTGGTTATTCTATTTATTTAATTTTGTTCCACAGCCACGTCTGGCAGCATGTGGATGTATACCTAGATATTTTCACCTCTAAGTCATTCAAATTGTATAGAAGATTTTATCCCTAGGAAAACCTTATTAATTGTGGGATGGATGTTTCTCAAAAATGAGATTGACTGAGCAGAAAATGCAGCACCTTGCAGTGATGCCAGTCTCACTATAGACAGAGTAATAATGATTGGAGCTGGCTCTCCTAAATTAGTAATTTTGTGAAAGATGTGATTTCCTTCACCACTGCTTCCACAGAAAACCAAAATGATACCTCACGGAGCCTCTTCCTCCAGCAGGGATGCATTATAACTTATTTTTATTACAAACTTCAAAATGAATGTGAGTAAGCTGAAGAGTTGGGGACTGTGGAGGAATTGCCTGCTTCTGCTGGTAAATTAATTTTATGATAGCTTGTTGCTCCAGACAGTTCTCTTCTTCGTCTGCACTGAAGATTAGACTTCAGAACTTTGTCACTGTCTCGTGAAATGTCACTGAGCAGATGGTGCTTTCCACTGTTTTCTTGATCGGAACACAATCTGTCAAAGTGCTTACACACATGCTTAACTTAAGCACAGCAGCACTCCCATTTTGTGTCAGTTTTGTAATCAATGCCTCATGGATTTTGGCCTTTAGATAATCTTACCAGTCACGGAAAAGTTTCTTTAAAATTTAGTACTCAGTTGCATTTAAGTTAACTGGAAAACAAACCTTTGACTGAAAAGGAGGCATTGTCAAAATCTCCCCTTTGGGAAGATAATTCAGTGTGGGTGATGCAGACACTTGCAACAGGTGAACAGAATAAAGTAGAAACTGCATGAAATGCAAACCAGTGATAATAGCAGTCTCTCCATAAATAATGAAGTTTTTGATAAGTATTTATAAGTAGATTTGTGGTAATTTCATCATTCTTGAGTATGCAAAGAATGGAGAAGTGTTCTAGCTTTCTGGCTAGGGCAAGCACTGCTTTCTTATTTGTATTTTTTTTTTTAATTTTTTCTCCCCTACATTCAAGTCCACATTCTAAAGACATCTTTTGAAGGAAACAGATTAGGGAATGAAACCACAGGTCACTGCGGAACAGTAATTTCATGATGATACACACAAAGACAATTCTCGGCTGAAACATGAAAATCAACTCCTAAAGTCATGAAGGACACATTTTCTGGCGTCTATTTTCATAACAACCATGAAAATAAACTGACTTCTGCTCCACCTAACTTTACCTTAAACATTCATCCTTCTCTTCATGGTAATCACTGGGTTAGGCATATCACATTGCCTTAGAATTTAGATTATCTTCTCCAACACTGCTTTCCTCTTCTTCAATATATTATTTTTTCTTCCCTCGTGATTATACCACTTGGAAAGGAAAATTGTTTATGATGAAAACCATGCATTTATAGCAGTAAGAAACAGTCACAGTGCCAGAGTTAATGCAGAAAGAGAAGTAATGAAGCACTGAAAATATTTTACTTCAGGGCAGAAGATTTATCAGAGTATTTCTTTGCATTGGAAGCCAGTTCATCCATTATAATGTATATATTCTATTCTGGATTGTTTTATTACACAATGAGATTAGTTGTCCCCTGCCTGGTGCTGGCCAAATCATCATCAAACACTGAATACAGTCATGGACAAAAAAGATATTTTAACACTCATGCTTTGAAATGACATCTGTGATTTTGACAAAATCAACACAATCATGTGTTTTCCACATCTTTCCACAGCACTTATTTCATCATTACCTCTCAGCTGCCATTTGTATCCTTCATTTCATACTCCCTATTGTTTTTTCAATCCAGTCTGCTGCCACATATTTTGAGTACAAGCTTTTTGAGGCAAGGAATATTTTATTTCTGTGCCTTCTCATTACAGCCATTAAGCGCCCAGGACACCGTAGCTCACATCCCTGCAAGCAGGTGCAAATGAAACATTGCAGCTGTGAGATGAAATAGATGGAGGGATTACATGCAGGAAATGTGCAAAAATGCTGATTCAGTTGCACCAACAGCCGCAAAGTGAAACAGCCCTGACTGCTGGAGTTCTGCCCTTAATTTTGAATATGGATTGTATTTATTGTAAAGAGGACTTAGGACAGGCACTTAGAATAATGGTAGAGGATTTCAAGGAAATACTGATCTCTTAATAATTTCTGCTGATCAAATCTGATGGACACTGGACCCTGTTTTTTTCCTGGGAGCAGGTTTAGGTATGATCCAATTCCTTAGCATAAACAAAATTTCATCCATATTCTCATGGCTAGTGCTTTTTGACAGCCAAGTGCTTCAGCAATTTCCTTCCATTCCCATTTCCTCAAGATTTTCGGTACTTTCACTAAATCCTTGAAGAATTCCTGTTGTGGTTTTTCTGTTAATTTGTGGGGTTTTTTTAGTTTTCTTGGGTTTTGCCTTTTTTAAAATAATTTTTTTGACTCAACTCTGTCAGGTCGCAGCTATGTTCATATAGGAACCACACGTGTGAGAAAAGTTAGGGTCCCTCATCTACTCCCACAACTCTGTGGAAAGGAAAACGGTATTAAAAAATGTTAGACTCTTTGGCTCTAAATTTGGATTGAATGAGAATTTGCCTTTCAAAGGAGCATCTCTTTACTAAATATTTGCCATGTGCTGTTAATGAAATAAGTATTCTAGCCTAAGCAGGAATGAGTTTTGGTGATGAATTACCAAAATCTCCTTCATATCTCTCTGCCCAGTTTCAGTGCACATGCTTCAGGCATGAAAATGTTGAAAATTTTCACCAAAATGGCTGAAGTAAGTTTACAAATGGACAAAAAGGGTGATTTTTCTCTTGAATTCATTATCATCCAAAAAAGAAGTGATTACAGGGAACAACCCTTTAGGGCATTAGGCCTCAGATTGTGTAGATTTCATTATTAGTTGTTGACTTCTTGTTTTTCAGAGGGGTGAAGCCCTCCGTTTTTTTAGCCTGAATAATCATTTCATCCCTGATCGGAAGAGATTTCTACCAAGTGTCTGGGGAAACAAAATATCGGTACTATGATTCTTCAGGTTTTTTTCCTCAAGGGAAACATGAATAAGTATTGTGTCTGACTTTCGTTCCAGTAAAATTTTATCAAATCCAACAAATGAATCTTAATTTGATCTGATAGGAGAGTAGAATCTGCTGACACAAATTTCCACAGATGCAAACTAATCTTCAAATACATTGAGATAATATCAAAACAAAGTTACGATTGCACGGATTGCATTTGAAAGTTTGGAAAACTTGACTTTGAGATGGTAATATATGATTGCAATGAAATCCATGTAAAGGTAGGGCAGACCACAAATTTTAGAAGAAAAGACAAAGTGACAAAGTTATAAAAATTTTGATTACTTCAATACAATCGGATCAATTAATATCAGTAGAAAAAAAACACTTTTAATGGAAAGAGATTCTGGAAGTTGTGCTTTTTCTCCAGAGGCAGAGCAGACCTCTGTCAAGGATTTCTTTCTGGTGTTGAATGAGATGCTGACATATTCACAAGCATTCCTGAAGATCTTCCAAGTGACGAGCAGGCATTGCATCAGGATGTGCATTAAGCAAAAGCAAGAAACCTAATGTTGTTTTCCTGTGATAAAATCACGAGCTAGAACACACATTTTCCATTTAAACCTCCCAGGTGTCGTTAAATGAAAAACTCATGAATGTCTCACCATTCCCACCTCAGCAGCCAAAATAATCTCCCATTGCACTGAGGCTCTCTGGGAACGGTGAGGATTGCCCAACAGAGCCTTAATTATAGATTTATCTGCTTTTAAGGAGCACTGATTCCTTCCCTGAAGAGCCTTGTGAATGCCAAACACGACAGGAACACCTCAGAGGAGCTGATCCTGCGGCCGCCTCACCTGAAGGCTTTAAAGCCTCTCTCACAGGTATTTCACCCAAGCTGACCCTTCCTTCCTGCATCCCAGAGCTGCCATCAGGGCATTGCCCCAAAATTCATGAATAAAATCTCTATACCAAGCTCCATTTCAGACAGGGTAGCTCAACCCTCCCTACCTCCAGCTACTATTTTACTTTGTCATCCTTCACTTTTGCCTGAAATATATTGTTTTGTAGTCAATTATAAATAAAAGCTGCCTTATAAATAACATTTTACAGCTTATTGCAACCAATAAACCACAGCGCGGAATGTTTTGATGCCTTCCAAGAATGAGCTACGACACATTAATATGAAATCTATTTTTCCATTTCCCATCCTAAAAGTTTACAGGCAGCTCTTTTCTCTCACCCTGCAGATAAACTCAAAGCATCATTTCTGTTTGCTGGTGATTTAACCAGGCACATAGCCCTGGTAACACAGCCTTCTAAGTGACAATAAAACACAAATCTGGGCTATGGTGACATTTCCCTACACAATATCTCTGTTATTTTGGTATTGAATGTATGAGCATGGCACTGCTTACAAAATGCATTTCTGCTTCTCTACTGTATTTTTTTTCCTCTAGATAATTGCTCTAATCATGACCCAAAGGTGCAGAAAAAAATAATGTTCTCATGAATTACTTCTGAGTGTCTCTAAAAAATTTCACTATGCAGGGTGGTAATACTCATGGCTCTATGATTTTCAGCAATTTTGAATGTCTGCATTTTGCTTTGATTCACAACTATTTTGTGATAATAGGAAATGCCATAGTGTATGTAATCACATACCTACCAGAACAACTTTTTCCCTGAGTATTTGCAACTCTCCTTTGTGTGTTACCTGGGATTGGGTTGTTTTCTTTTTTTGGGTGTTTTTTTTGTTTTTGTTTTAGTTTTTTTTGTTGTTGTTGTTGTTTTGTTTTGTTTTTTTTGTTTGGTTTGGTTTTGTGGGGTTTTTTTTGTTTTGTTTTGGTTCTTTTGTGTTTTGTTTTGTTTTGCTTTGCATTTTGTTTTCCGGGGGTTTTTTTGTTTTGTTTTTGGGTTTTTTTTTACAGAATGGTTTTAATCACATCTTTTGAATACAGTATATTTTAGTAAAACGTTCTTAGTGAAAAGATTAGCAAACTCACAGGAAATTAATTCTGAATTTGAAGAAAACAAACCAGAAGTCTGGCACAGGACAGAGTCAAATCCTCCAAGGACTGAAGGAAAAAAGTACCTTTTTTTCCATTATAACAGTCAGTAATTTACAACTTATCTGCAAATGCAGAGTAATTTTTAGAGATGATTCTGATAAAAATTTTAAATTACTGAAGAAGTTAAAAACTTTCTTGGAAATTAAATCACCTTTTTGATGTAATATTTTCTTTTCCCCCTGTAAGGCATTAATGGCATCCCCTGTTCTCCAATTTTACAAAATAGAATTATGTGATTTAGTTATCTCGTGGGCTTGCTTTTTGTTTAATATTTGTGTCAAATAAAATAGGACATGTAGATATATCAAAATAAGTTTGGCCCTGAAAGTTTCTGCAATTCTGGGACATCCACAGCTGTAATTATAAGCTTATCTAGTGTCTCCTTTTCCCCAAGACATGACAATTTGTTACCAGTTTTTCTCCATTACTCTTGCAGACATGGACACTGTATTGTGCTCCTGATAAAGAGCTTCAAAGCATTTTGTGGCTTTGACTATTTCTTTGTTTGGTATAAGAAAGCTATGAATGTGTTCAAAAGCTGGATGAAGAGAAAAAACACTTCAACAGATTGATGTGACGCAAAGGTTACTTTTCATTGCATATTGGACTCTGGAGTTAGCCATCTTATCTTCCCCATTTTTGAATAGTTGTGCCTGGCTCAGCAAAACTTTGTCATTGAGAGTTCTGACGTTTTCTTTTGATCTTTATTATTATTATTATTATTCAAGTATAGGAATATTTTTGTGTATTTTGCATTTTAGGACCCTTTCTTGTCTTTCCCCAAATTGTAAATTATAGCCAAATGGAAGACAAATGCCCTGTGGGCTCTTCCTGTGCTCATCCTATTGTGTTATTCCTTCCAGAGGTCAATTCCAGAGGTGGCTACAGCCTCATTTATGTGAACAAATCCATATATTGACCCCTTTAAATTATTATACTTTGCAAGCCACCAGCATTTTATTTCTTGTTTCTCTTTCTGCTCCTTCTCTCTGCCAGAACAACCCCACTTATCTTCTTAATGTCTGCGGTGAAGTTAAAAACCTCGCTCGGATTCATTAGTCAGCAGAAACAAATCACAGGGTCTCTACAAGGTTCCCAGGCAGAAGTTCAGCCCAGATAGCCCAAAAATGCTCTTTATTAAGTCCCACCAAACCATCCTCTGCTCTCTGCTGCTGCTTTTCTCTTCTTGGTGACACCAAAAGTCCTCAGAGCCTCTGTGTTGAAGACACTCTGCAACCTCAGAAAGCAAATGTAGGAAATATCACCATTATTTTCTTGGTTTTTTAAATAAGAGAGAAAAGAAATATGGGTGAGGAAAGACAGAACTCCTGGGATGTGCAGGAAGGCTGTCTGGAAACTCACTCCCATCAGTTTTGGTTCTCCATTTGATTTATCAGCTGTATTGTTGAGCTGGACACGGTTTTCCATCGCACTCAATGAACAGCCTGATTAATTAATCAAGCCAGAAGGTGACTGAGAACCATTCCCCAAAGGGGAAAAGGCAGAAAAAGTTTCTTTTTTTGGGCAGTCAAAACCTCAGCTCCTCCTTACCCTTGAGCCCCCCAGCCTGTGGATTGGCTCTGGCTCTCCTGGTAAAAATCCACTTTCCAGCTCCAGGGAAGTGCCATTGTTCTGTAGTAGACATATGAAAAGCTAAAATATGGATGTGAGAAGTTAAAATATGGATACAAAAAGTTAAAAACCTGTGCTGTTTGTTCCTGGCTCTGGACCTGAGGAATGGCTGAAGTGGGAGGACACCCAGGACACCCAAGCATTTTTTCTCACATCCACAGTGGCTTTGAATAAAGATGAAGTCGCTGCTCCTATGTCACATCTCTGGGTGTAGTTTCCCAGGGAAATTTGCACTCACAGAAACAAGGTTTTGCCCTCTCAGCTTCCCACAGAAGCTGATCCCTGAAACATTCACTTCTCCACGCAGAAGAACCTTGATAAGCAGACACTGTTTTGCCTCTCTGTGCAGAAACAGCAGCATATGGTAAACAAATGTGGGGTTTTAGTTCAATGCAAAGTGAAAATAAAAGTTAAACCTTCCCGTGAATCCTTGTGCTGCTTTGACTGTGAGATGTTCTTAGGGCAGAACCACTTTTCTCTCCACAAAATCAAAACCTGGTGCTGTGAAGACTGGGATTTTCCATGTGTTTTGATATATTTCTAGAGGCTAAAGTGTAGGTCAAAATACTTGAAACCAATGGCTTTTGTTGTTGTCTTACACATTGAAAGATATTTTGTTTCCCCCGGAAATGAGAAATACTGCATATTTGCCATATTTTCATTGCCTTAGGACCATGATAAGATGCCCCAGACCAAACAAACCATATTCAGATACACTTGTATGCCCTGTCTCCAAAACTGAAAATTGACCTTCATGAAATAATCATAAGAGAATTTTTCCATTAATGGTTGATTTGTGTCCTGAAATGAAAGAATGCTGTTCCTCTTAAAAGTATAAAGTAATCACTGTTCAAGGCAGATGCTATAATACATGAAACCACTAAAAAAAACCCTTAAAATTTGTAATTTTTAATTTAAACAGTAGTAAATTCAAATTTTTATAATATAGTTTATTTCTAATCTCAAGGATTTAATTGATTCTGGAAAATGCTACTGTTTAATGGTAAAGTAAGTTTTTTCTCCAGACACATTCTTTCCTAGTAATGTTTATATATTTCTGGACTTTAAATTTCACTAAAAGAGTTGTTGTTTTGAGGAATGAACAAAAAGGCCTAGCTGACCTTTTGAATGCTGCTTGTTATTGATCAGGGCACAAAGGGTTTGTATCAGAGTCTTCCAGAATCTCAAAAAAAAAAAAGATTTTAAAAATGCCTGGTTAGAATTGTAAATATAGGCCACGAGCTAGAAGGTCTTTGTTTTGCATAACAACATTCCAGCCTTTGCAAGGACATAATGTTTACAGAAATGTTTGACTGGACAATTTTTTAAGACAAACTTTCCTGAGCGTGGTAGTTTGGAAAAGACATCCTGGCAGACAACAAAGCTGAGGGAAGCAGATGACAACTTCCCACCACTATAAATTACAGCCATTTGTTTATTTCTATTTAGCATTTCCATTCCGGCTGCATGCTGATGATGAGAGTTGGATGGATAGATGTTGACTAATCTGTAAACAGTTTAATTGGCTTCTGAAATGTAACGAAATCGTATGCCAGGGTTTTATCCACAATTAAGTCAAGTTTTATGAACTTAATTCCTCGCTATTGTTTGCTGCCAAAATAAAATTATCAAAGCCTTTGCTGGTTGACATGCTGCGAACAATTAGAGGGTTGTTTACGAGCACCAGTTTGGAGTTTTGGGATGAATCAGCCTCTGCTGAAAGGTTTGGTTTGCAGCATCACTCTGCATTTTGACAGCATCCACTTTGGGAAAGCGTCTTATGTCTGAGCAGAGCAAGTTTATAAGTTTGCTTAATTTTCTGTCATTTCTGAGAGGCAAGTGTGGAAAGTGTGAAAATCCTTGGGCTGAGGACACAAAATGTTTTGGGAGTTTTCCTGGTGCCGAGTCACAGTGCAGATGCAGACAGTGCCTTTCTCACGCTGCTCTGCGTGCACCTGGCAGCAGTTTTATTGCATCTGCTGCAGGACTCTCAGAGACTGAAATAGTTCATGCCTCAAACATTGATATAAAGTTTTGCTCATTGTACCAAAAACTGTATAAAGAAATTACAACCAAAGAAGCCTCGGTGAGGAAACCTGACTGGGACTTTGGGCTGAGAGTCAAACTGCTGATATTAGATAAAGGGAAACCTATTGTTCAGTCATCTCAAGGCTGGAGGAAAGGCATGCATCCAAAAAGGGCAAAGCCACCAGCTGCACTGAGAATCATCCCTGGCTGAGTTTGGGGTGGGGGCAGAGCACAGCTCACAAAGCCAGGGCTACACAGACTTCTCCCCCAACTGAGAGGAGGAGGAGGTTTTGGGTGCAGTGGCATAACCTCTGGTGAAAGACAATAAACACTCATCCTCCATTACACAAACTGGGCCAGCTGTGGAAGCCCCGAGCCCACAGGCCACATCCACGGGACTTTCACGTGAGAGGCAGCTGAGGGGGTGTCATAATCCATCACAGACCTCCAAAGTGCTTGGCCTTGCCCCACAGGACTGCACATGATGCCAGCAGAGTCTGCTGCAAGAGACTGCCCCCTCCCTGGGGACATGCCTGGACCTTGCCACCTGGCCTGAGAGTATATTAACCCATGGATTCTGTGCTTTTCAGAGGGACCATCACCACCAGGAAGACCAAGCTGGAGAGGATCAACGCTACATCGTTGGGATCCACGGATGGTGATGTTCTTTTATTCTGTCACTGTCACTCTCTTTCTGTCCCCCCCCACCTCTTTTCCTACTTCTCCCTTTCTCTCTTTTCTTCTCTCTCTCTCATATTTACTATCAAATAAAACCCATACTATTGACTGGCATATGATATCATTTGCACCTTAATTGGGGCAATTGGGTATTTCTAAAGAACCTTAAAAATTAGATCCTAACAAGGACAAGCAGCAATTTCCATCCTGGTGCACGCCCTCAGCTTTTTGGGAGCCTGGTTTTGTTAGCCACACCTCAGCGAGCTGTGGCAAAATTCACTCAACATCCCACAAGACAAACTCTGAAAATTAATCGTACAGCGGCAGGCTCATGATCAAGGTGAGCACTGAGGTTCACTGAGGCATCACATTTGGTTAAAAATAGCAAGTGTGCGTTTAATGTGGCAACTTAAGACAACTCCAGTGGAATGAGGAGGGGGAAAATCAGCCTTACAGGATTAGGCATCTGCCCCTTTCAGCATCCATCCATCCCTGCTCCAGATTGCTGCTGCCATTTTGCCATATGCTCCCTTCTATTTTCTCTTTGTTTACAAGGGTGGCGAGTTTGCAGGAGACAAAATCCTCTGCAAGGTTTGCTCTCAAGAAAGTGGATAAATAATCAAAGGAATTCTACGCTGGTGTTGTTTTTATTATGATAAACTTAATTTGAGCTTTATAATAATTTATTTTTACAAGAAACAATTTTTTCCAAAGCTATCGAGCAAGACAATATTTTTAAAGACACCACTCTGCTATTGATACTCAACTGTTAAGAAGGGGTCTGAAGAAACACGCTGAGTCTGCTTCACATATGTGTCCTACATATAATAATTTAAATTCCCAATCTGTTAAATACATTTTCTTTCTGTACTGTATGCCTACTTTGGAATTTTTTTTTCTTTTGGCAGGAGAAAATATCAGAAATATCATTTATTTAAGTGCAGAAAAGCACATTAATAGCATAACATCTTTATATTAGTTGAAAAGAAAAATTTTCTATGTTAATATGAGTTTAAAGAAAAGGGAGAAGAGCATATGCAATAGTCCTTTTATATATATTATTTCTGCTTATCTATTAGGTAAATACAGGAAATCCTTTCTACCCAATGTGGCACTTCTGCATTTTGATGAGATTCACATACAGTAATTTAAGTTTGTTGTATTTAAAGAAGTTAAACTCTATAAAAGAAAAAGACTTTTTGCAAGTCTCTTGTGCTGATTTGGTGTCTCTCCATATTTGTGTATTTTTTTTCCATCTATTGTCTTTTCTTGGTGTTTTTGTGGGGGTTTTTGTTATTGCTTGCTTAGCTGTTTTTTTACTTAGTTTTTTTGTTGTTTTATTTTGCTTAAGTTTGTTTTCTCCTTCAACTCATTATTCTTACTTTATTCTATTCCCCGCCTGGAGATTCAGGTGTCCCTATTATATCCTGACTAATCCAGTTCCTTATTATGACATATCTGGGTGATGACACTGATATTTTAAGTACTAAATGCTAGAAAGTTTTGAATCTTTTAGGTAAAAATACCCCCCTACTTTTAAACAGACCAGATTTCCTAGGGGAAAAAACATCTTAAAGTTCTTCTAAGTGGTTTTAGAATTGTGTTATCTCAGCCAGAAATGGCACTGTGTCTGTCATGGAGCTTTTTTTGTGGAAAAGAGGTAGATATTTTTTCTTCCTCCTGATGTCCCTTTTGTAGAGATTTGGATATTTCTCTCTGCTTGGATGTTGGGGATGATGAATATTAGGCCCCAAACCAAGGGGAAATTGCGTTGAGCTTCCAATTGCACAATGATCACTGCACTTTTCACAGATCACCTGACCTTAATGGAACAATACCAGGCCTAAAATTTGAGAATTACTTCATTACACATTTCAGTGTAATGGCCCCTCTGTGAACAATTCCAGGCTCTTTAGCTCTAAGCATAGCAGAAGTGGCCACTGATTCTTCAATCTTTTTTTTTTTTTTCTAATACCTATACCTTGATTCTTGATAAAGCACATTTTAAACCCCGACAAAACTGCACTCCATTGAAATACCCACTGTTACTAAGCTCTGTCACCCCGTTAACTGACTGAAATTAGTACAGGTTTATTTGTGAGGCTAATTAAGCTAGCATGGGATTTGTTTCAGTGGTGGCACCTCTTCATCCCCAACCAGCCTGAAAGAGACTGCACAAAACTGGAGAGAGTCACTGCCCAAATTCTGAGAGAGCTGTACGTGGGTACTGCCCCCTCCCACAAAACCCACGGCTCTGGTGTTTGTTAATTTGTTCAGGACCATAAAAACTTGTATTTCTAAGCTCTGGTGTTTTATACAACCACAGTGATCTTCTCTTGGGCAGAACACGGGGCCATGAAAACACTCAGGGCAATATTTGTTCTGGTAAAGATTGCTCTATTGGTAAATGAAGGGGTTAATAAAGGTTTGCAATACATTGTCTGGTGTTGCTGTTTTAATTCTATATTTTCCAGCAGTAGACTTCATTAACCACAGAGAAAGTCCGATTAAAGTGCTATAGAACTTAATTTGTTGGTATTTACTTGTAGGTGTTTACATACATTCTCAAGCCCATACATAAATAGGTATTGAATTTTATGTATTAACTTTTATGTGTACTTAGATATGGATATATTTCATGAGCACAACCTCAGGCACTACACAATAAAACTCTTTTTCCTGTTTCACAGCAGATCTTGGCTTTGTAATTAACATTTGACAGTTCAAGTCATGAGAAATTTGACTCTAAGTTTTTTTTTTAAATATTTGGCATGCATGGCTACGAAACCAGTTATGAGCAATGTAAATTTTCAATTCAATGTACCAAAAAAAAGTACTTAAATCAAAGATAACTGATATTTGCATAGAAGATATACTGATTGTGTTCCGTAAATGCTTTGGGGGCTTGAAGGTTAATGAAGGTTCATCCCTGGTTATTGCAGGGCTGCAATGTGAACAAGATTAAATGCGTGGATGTGAATAAATCGTGTGAATTTTAAATTTAATGAAATAAACAGAAACTGGAGGCAAACTGGAGAAGACCAAAGGAAGATTTTGGTCATTTCAGTAGTTATCCTCATTTGAGAAGATAAACAAAGCAGGAAGAGGTTGAGGGAGATTTGAGATGACCCCAAAATTGTTCTAACTCAGATTGTAGCTGTCTGTTATGATTTCTTTGCTTCCTTTCTTTTCTCTTCCATTCTATTTTGAAGATTTTCACTCACAACAAGCAAGTTTTAACAGTCCATCCACTAAATCTTCCACTGCCTTAAAAACTAAGATCGTTGGAATTTCTCTGTTTCAATAAACAGCAGAACACAGGCTTGACGTGTTTGTACTTTTAGCATAGATTTTCAAATCTAATGGGTAAGCACTCAAAATGTGAGCTCTTATGACTCTTGCAAAGTATTGTCTGCACCATTAGAAATAAATTCTCTCTTGATCTTGAAATAGAAACAAAAAAACCCCCCAAACAAACAAAAAACTCCCAAAAACCAAAACAAAACAAATTTACCAGATGCTCATTTTATTTATTGTGTAAGGAAAAAAAACCCACATGGATGTAAATCACTTGTATTCCAAGATAGATCACTGAATTATGTTATATCTGTGCTTGTAATTAGAGGGCAGAACAGATGGTGAAGTCTTAGTGTAAAGCAATATGTCTATTAAAGTACTGCCTCCTGCCAAGTGAGAGTTCCAAACCATGAAATGTCCATTCACCCTGTTCTCAGAAGGAACTGGCACTCTGAGAGACAGCCTCACTTCTTGAGGAGAATTTAAAAGAAAAATAGAATCCATCCAACAAACAACCAAGCAAAAAACCCCCCCTGAAAATGTAAACAGGGACTTTTGAAAATAGGCTATTAATGAAATACAAAGTTAGGAATATTAACTATTGTCCATAAAAGGAACAGGATAGGATATATTAGGAACAAAAACCTGATGTATCAAGGTTTTGTAGGATACTCATAGAATCCTTTCATAGGAGGGACAATGAGAAAAGACAGAATATGCGTGATTTTGCATCAAATGGACATACTTGTGAGCAGTATTCACAGGTTCTGATTTGCACTGATTCCTGCATTTAAGGCAGATGGATGAATCCCTGCTTTTAGGAGCAATTGTCAGTAAAATTTCCCCTCATGGGAAAAAGTCCCCACCACATCAGAACAGACTCGGAGGTGTCAGGCAGGTGTAGAGAGCACACTTAATTTCACCCCATTTATCACATTAACTTTTGCAGATTGTACCTGCTCAGCACACATTAGTCAGCCATTGTCACACTCATAATCAATGAGATATAACATGTTCGAGTGCTTCCTCCACTCTTCAAGAGCCACAAAGGATTTTTATAGGATTTTCACTGGGGTTTTGTGGAAAGCCATGTCTATTTTCATCTGTTTTTTTCTAGTCTTAATAAGTCTGTGGTCTCTTCCAGAGCTTAGATTTATTTTATTTTATTTTATTTTATTTTATTTTATTTTATTTTATTATTTTATTTTATTTTATTATTTTATTTTATTTTGTTTTGTTTTGTTTTATTTTGTTTTGTTCTATTTTATTTTTTATATTTATTTTCTTTTATTTATTTATTTTATTTTATTTCATTTCATTTCATTGCATTACATTGCATTGCATTGCATTGCATTGCATTTTATTATTTCATTTTATTTTATACTTTATTTTCCCTAGGATAAAGTAGCAGTTGTATGTTTCTGAAAACATGCAAACAAACAAACAAAAAGTAAAAAGCAAGCCCACAGGAAAAACTGCTCCATAACAATCTGATTCAAGCTAAATGACATTCAAATATGTTTCAGCACATGTTCATGAAGTTTAAAAGGACACTTTGGGTCTTTAAATTACAATTCATAGCAATTAGTTATGTCATAAGCATCAACAGTTTGGTGTTGTTTAATTCTGTTAATTCAGAATGTAATTACATTGTTTTATTTCTATATATTCACACCTACAATGAGGTCCGGCAATTGAAGTTTCATAGATGATCATGAATATTTTTCAGGTAAAGTAAATTCTGGTAAAAATGTGTTTATGGCCAAAAGAAAGTTTGCACAGTCAGGGATAAGAAATATATTAGATACTGGTGTTAATTTGCCACAGTTCATGATTCCTGTTTTTCAGCAGGACCTCAGAGACTGAAATGAAATTCACTTGTCATTTTTAATCCAGCTTGGCAGACAGCCTTTTCTTACTTGATGACATATTTTTGCTTCTTAGGGCTCCTGCTTTATTCATGTGCAGGAGGGGCATGAGACAAATGGGAGAGAAAAGACTGTTTATGTTTAAGGTCTGGGTTGCAGTGGATGAAAGATGGGCTTTTTTCCCAGACGTGACAGAACTCCAGCCAAGCTCAAAATTGTAGAACAATTGTATCTCAGGTGCTTAAAAAGATGTTTGCCTCTGATTCTCCAAATTTAACTTATGACACTTTTAATTCTGAATACAGATAGTTTTCTCCTGAGTGTTTATAAATAATATATCTCCTGTTAGTGCTTCTTTTTATAAAAACACAAATACAAATTGATATCCCATTGCTCTCTCGCAAAACCCCTGAAATACCTTTGAGAAAACCACAAAGGAGAATCGTAGAAACGCATCTTTAAGAGAAGATGAAATAAGATCTCTGTGAATGCTTGAAAAGGCAGAAGCAGACAGAATCTTGCTGACGCATTTAAAAATAGCAAAGTAAAGCCTTTCATGGCTTTTAATATGCATTTTCTTCCCTATTCTTCTAGCCTGACATTTGGCAGAGAGATAAAAACACCAATTAGGAGTAGGTGTGCATTTGAAATGCTTGGATTTCCCACATAGTTTATTTCATTTAGAATTTCCAATATTATTCAAATACCTGAAAGAAACAAATTTACTGAAAACAGGGTGATGTTTAGGCTGCAAAGTAAGACTGCTGTCACTAGAAATTTAGCTATGATCATGGACCAGATCCTAAAATAGAAACTAAATTCCTGATAAAAGATTCATCAGAATTGCAGATTCTCAACTCTGACTTTGTTACTAAAAACCTATTCATTGCTTTTCAGTTACTCTTGGAAATAAACAACTCATAAGATACCCTCAATTATGACCTAATCTTTTTGGATACCACAACAAAATCAGACTGAGGATAGGTAGCAGCAAACTGAAAAACAAAAACAGCTGTTCACATATATTCAGAAAAAAGAAAATACGAAGAAAGGGGTTTTTTGGCCGCGTGTGCTTTGTTGCCTTGAGCTGTTGTCATCACAGAATGGTTTGGGTTGAAAGAGATCTCAAAGCTCATCGAGTTCCAGTCCTCCTGCCATGGGCAGGGACAACTTCCACTACCCCAGGTTGCTCCAAACCTCATCCACAGTCACATCCAAAAAAGGGTTTGTAGTCAAGCCTTTGTCCAAAAGTGGAAAAATAGATCAAAACAAATATGTTTAAGCACCCAAAAGTTGATTATATATCCATTATAAAGCACAGCCCAATAACAGAAAAAGTGTAATTGGAATCTAATCTTACTGGGCAAAAGGACAAACAGAATATTGTCATATTTTATGAGAGGGTTTTTTTTAGGCAGAAAATCAACACATTCTGCTTAAATTTCTCCCTGAGAGGGTGGGGAGAGCCAGATACAGGTGTCCAGAGCAGCTGTGGCTGCCCCTGGATCCCTGGCAGTGTCCAAGGCCAGGCTGGACATTGGGGCTTGGAGCAGCCTGGGACAGTGGGAGGTGTCCCTGCCATGGCAGGGGGAGCTGGAATTTGCAAATAATTAAATGCACAAGACGCTATCTCAGAGGGAATTAGGATCCTGAGCTCCTCTTAGTCTCTTTCTCTGTAATTTTCTCCTGCTCCAAATCAAACATTTGACTATTTCCACCAATGAAAAGAAAATATCCTGTGACAAAAGTGACACCGTAGAGCTGGGCTGGAAGCTGTTTATTTTGCTGCTCCCCTCCCAGCAGGAAAGGACTTCAGTCGGAACAGATGGGGCATTGAGTGTTTTCACACCTGAGATTCCCTGTCAGCAGCAGAAATGTGCAGGGAATTATGCATGTCATCCACTGTGCATCTCATTTCCCTGAGCTGCTTTCAGCTGGACCTTGTTCCCTCTGCCCTTCGCTCGCGTGGACAACCAAATCTTCTCGAGCATATGCCGGGGAGAAAGGAATTAACCTGTATAAAACACCAAACCCCTTGATCTGCCAAGGCACATAATTCATCCTAAGAATTTTGAACTCAGAGAACACTTTCCTTGAGAAGTTTGTGTCCGGGCTGATTGCATCTGTCTTGCCTAACCCCGCACCAAGGACACTTCTAATGAACGGTGTCGCTGCTTATATTTATACAAATTCTCGGCCAAATCTCTCTCCCAATATCTCTTCTGTCACTGAGGTCACATGCCATGAAATCCCTCCAGGGCAGCAGGCATTTCTGCTCACAGTCACTGCTAAGGCAGCAGCCTGAAATTGTCATGTTGTCTCTGAGACCTCAAGGGAGGCGATTTGGTTTCACAAATCCCTTGGAGTAGCTGCTGCCCTTGATATCGATTTAAGCAAGAAAAGGCATTTCCCGCCTGACATAACAAAATCACATATGATCCTTTCACTCCTTGCGGAGTTCACGCTCCGTGATGAGTGAACTGTCTCAGAATGACCAACATGTTAAACAGTGACCAGAGCACGATGGATCATTGCCCTGCAGTTCTACTTCTACCAACCTGCTCAGAGAGTTCTAAAAACCTTCCGGTACTGTGATTTTTTTCTAAAACTTTTCATTTCATTTTTCTTCTATTTATGTTTACCTTTTAGCAAAGACTAGGCTTGTATCAGTATCTACATTCAATATATAAAAGACAGATTTATTGCCAGATCAAAAAATATTTTCAGGGCATTAACTTGTATTTTTTGCTGTTGCATCCATGTGATCTCTACTACTATACTTGATAGATCATTTTGCATATTTTAATGCGCCTCCTATCTGTCAAAAAGTAGACATGGTTCATCTGAAAAAAAACCCAGTTTGTTTCGGCTTCCCAAATTATAAAAGAATCAATACCTGAGGGTCAAATTCAGATCAAACTTGTGTTTCCAGCAGATGTTTCGGAATAACTCCAATTTAATTACATTGTTGAAAAAAACAAACAAACAAGCCAATCCCTCATTCACATCAATAAAATACAATAAAATTTAGCACAATTATACTTTTCATGGGACCATGAAATTTGTAGATATTTTCTGATGTTTAAGATTTTGAAATATCTTTATTTGAATTAAAAGCCATAACCTTTGATTCACAGCCCATGAAGTCCCTTCAGCAAAATGCTTTTCAAAAATAAGATGAAAAGGGCTTGCAACTCTAAAAATGACTGCAAGAACACAAAATGTTGTATTTATTCGCACTTATAGCTGTATTTGATTTTGCCATGAATGGTTTTCATCCTTTGTTGCCTCAAGTTTTTTGCAGGAATTAAAAACTCCTTTTCTGAAGGCTGGGTTCCTCAGCTGGGACAGAAGGAGCTGGAAGAGGAATTTTCCTCTTAAAGGAGACTCCCCAAGGAACAGAGTGAAGAGAATCTACATCTGTTGGAGGAAAATGTTTTATAGGAACATAAAGAAATAGATCAATGAATAAATATCCTGAGTAAGGCCGTGCTCGGACCTCAGCCTGGCTCCAGTCAATGGGGAAGGTAACGCCTGTCCCAGCACAAAGCTCTTTGTCCTCCAAGCTCACCACAAAAGTAAAGTTTTTCACCTCTTTGATACCTGAACGGCAGTAAGCTGTTGCTTTTCCCAGTGTGGGATCTCATGGGACTTTGGAATGCATCAGGAAGTGTGGCCAGGCTGAAAGAGGTGATCCTGCTCTTTGGAAGGACATGAAGAGCACAGTTTCTTGTCTCAAGCACTGCCAAGGCCACAGGAGGAAGTTGCCATGAGCCGAGCCACCCGAGGGGCAACTTGAGATATGCACAGAAGGGAGCAATTTGCAGCTGGAAGGAGCAAATTCCTGGTGGAGGTGAGGTTTGTTCAGCACATCCTGGTTCATGCAGCCAGACCAAAATTCCTACTGTGGCAACCTGTGGGA
Organism: Acanthornis magna; assembly: GCA_036785705.1. Taxonomy (NCBI): domain Eukaryota; kingdom Metazoa; phylum Chordata; class Aves; order Passeriformes; family Acanthizidae; genus Acanthornis; species Acanthornis magna. The sequence continues at coordinate 392,397 of JAWUZG010000170.1, read as the reverse complement.
AACGGAGGTGCTGTTCATACACAGACCACCCCACAGTTATGGGAACAGCATCTGAGAGCACTGCAGCACCCCCAGGCTCATTCCTGGGATCCTCCACCACAGGACTGCTCATGACCCATAGACGTTAAAAATTCCCCTCCAGGAGAGGTGCCTGGGCATTCCCACCAAAACCTGACCTTGTATTAACCCATGGAACTCTTCATGGGCTCCCTCCACCTATGAGAGATCCAGACTGAGAAAATCACTTAAACCATGGATGTAAAAATCGCATCAGTCAAGTCTCACTGCTGCATCCAAGGGTGGTGAGATATCTCATTCTTTTTTTCTTTTTTTCTTTCTTTCTTTCTTTCTTTCTTTCTTTCTTTCTTTCTTTCTTTCTTTCTTTCTTTCTTTCTTTCTTTCTTTCTTTCTTTCTTTCCTTCCTTCTTTCTTTCCTTCTTTCTTTCCTTCTTTCCTTCTTTCTTTCTTTCTTTCTTTTCTTTCTTTCTTTTCTTTCTTTTTCTTTCTTTCTTTCTTTCTTTCTTTCTTTCTTTCTTTCTTTCTTTCTTTCTTTCTTTCTTTCTTTCTTTCTTTCTTTCTTTCTTTCTTTCTTTCTTTCTTTCTTTCTTTCTTTCTTTCTTTCTTTCTTTCTTTCTTTTTCTTTCATACTACTTTCTTTCTATAGATAATAATAACCAAAATAGCAACATACCTCCTTTTCATTCCAGCCCAATTATTCTGAAACAGGCTGGAGAAGGGAAGGCTGCAGGGGATCCATGGATCCTCACCAACATCTCCAAGGGCTCACACAGGATGGGCCACACTCTGCTCAGAGGTGCCAGGGACAGCACGAGGAGCAGTGGCCATCAAATCAAGCCCAGCGAGTTCCAGCCCAGCAGGAGGAAGAACTTCTTTCCATGGAGGGGCAGAGCCCTGGGACAGCTGCCCAGGGAGGGCGTGGAGTGTCCCTGTGTGGGACATGCCAGCCCCAGCTGGACACGCTCTGTGTCACTGCTCCAGGGGACCCTGCCTGCGCTGGGGCTGGGCTGGGGGAGCTCCAGAGGGACCTTCCAGCCCCACACATCCTGGGATTCTGTGATTCTGGGATTATAAATGCAGAAAATGCTAAGCATACATATATTAGACTTTTTTTCATCTTTATTTTGCCATGGTAATAAACTCCTATGGCTCTTTTTCCTTCCCTTTCTTCCCTAGGATTAATGGAAGTGCAGCAATTTCAGGCATAAGAGGAGGCCTGGCTGAAACGGATGTGAAAGCACTGATTAAAAAGTAATTCTATTGAGTGCACACCTTGGAAGAACAAGTCATTAATTAATTAGGCTACTTACTCAATGAGAGATAAGTAACCAACATCACAATTATCTTTTCATTCCGTGTCTGGACAGTGCGCAGTTATAATGCAAATAAGTAACAATACTAATTAGTAATTATTATTAAAATTTTGTGCTGATTCTGCTCCCATAAGCATTTCTAGTGTTGTCATGAATAACTTTACCTGAGATTTTCTAAAACCTTGGGAAAATCCATTTTAGTACAAACCGCGTAATTCATATTTTGTGATTTGTTTGGTTTTTCAGGGGAGATAAGGAGGCATTTCCAACTGGAGGTGTTGTCCAGAAAGGCATTCACACCCTGAAGTTCTGAATCCCGTTTTTTCTTTCAGAAAGTCCCAAACTGTCTGTATAAACCAGAAGAGAGTGACTTTTTCAAGTAAGACAAAATCACGTGTTAAAAATTTTCCATTTCAGATTCATGTCACTTCCTTCCTCCTACCAAACGACTGATTAAAATATGTGATTTCTTGAGGTTTGCTCAATTCTAAAGGACAAAACACTCTGAAAACCTCATTTTTTTTAAACTGAGGTCAGAGGAGAAGCACTTTCACTACTTTCCTCTTTTGACTCCCCCATCCTCGAGGCCTTCTCTGACAAGAGGAAGGGATGCCAAGCCCTGTCTTTTCTAACTTATTGCACTCAATCCCCGCCCTGCTGAGGAATACACGCTCATGGCCTAGGAAATTCCGGTAACATTTTGTTCAGTGCACATGCTGATTAATACAGATGCACCTCTCCATCATTAGCTGTAATCCGCTGGTCTGCTGCTCCCAGATGTTCTGCAAAGATGCCCCATAATTTCTGTGTGAACATCACAAAAACTCGTGTTCGTTGGCAGTGAATTAGATGAAAAAAAAATCCAATCAACAAGTGACATCCTGTCTGCTAACCTGTCGTGGCTCAGATGTGTGTTTGAGGGCTTAGAAATAAAAGAGCCTCCCTCTCTCCAGCCTCCTTTGAATATTATCCTCTGTGCGAAGATAGGAATGCCAAAATGCCATTCCTAGGAATTTATAGCCACTTAGGTTATATTATAAATATAATTATATTTTAAAATTTAACTATACATATAGATTTATTTAAATTATATATTAATATATCTATTTGAATTATATAACATATTGTATATTATATATAAAATCAATATATCATACAAATGCATGATATATAATTATATATTTATATTTATAGTTTCAAATTATAAATATAAATATAGAACATAAATATAAACAGATTATAAATTTGTCAGGGATGTGTCTAAAGGTCTATGGCTAAGTCGAGCAGAAGTCTGAAGACAATGAATAATGATCTGTGATTCTGATAATAAAAATGATCACTCAAACACAGCCATGTTTGAGGTTTGTTTTTTTTGGGGGAGGGGGCAGGGTTTCTGGGGTGGTTGATTTGTTTTTTGTTTTGTTTATATTTGGTTCTATTTGTTTTATTTTGAGGGGTGCTGTTTTTTGGGGGTTTTTGGGGTTTCTTTGGGGGGAGGTATTTTTGGTTTTGGTTGGTTGGTTCATGGGGGGATTTTGTTGGTTTTGTTCATTTATGCATTTAATTTGGGATGGGTTTTCTCCCTCTGACATTTGTTAAGTAACAATTTGTTTCTGAAATATCCAGTTATTAACTATTGGGTAGTCATTGTGTTGCCTGGAGGCAAAAACATAATTCATAGTAAAATTTTATTGAATGGTATCCACTACCTAAAACAGGCAAATCAATTTTTTTTCTACTCCAAGGCTCATGGCTCAACATATCAAACGCTAGAAAATATTTAGGAGTGGGGAAATAAATTTTAGTACTTTTATATGGATAAAAACTATTGCTTCTTTCCTGTACTTCTGAAGTGCCAAAGTTTGGGAAAAAGTTCCTTCTGCCCAGACAAGGAGACACTCGTGAGAATTTTGTCACAGCTTAGAGCAAACCCAGAGCAGCACACGCAACACCTCTGCTATTGCACAGATAAGACTCAAAAATTGTCCTTTTCATCCCAAACACTGCAGAGAGGCAAAAGAGAAATAAACAGTGACAGACTGCATTGTGCCAAATAGAAAAATATTGGATTGTTGTGTGCCAAAGAAACCCCCTTCCTTTTCTTTTTGTTCCTCTTCTCCTTTCTAACATCACAGGTGTTGCACCAACTAATTAAGTCTCCTCCCCTTAAGCTTAATTGTTCCTTGCCAACTTAATATTTTCTTTGTCAAGAAGTGAGAGCTCACCAGCTAAGACTTCTACAAACCTCCCAGTTTTAGTTTTTGAAGTCACCTTAAATGTGTTCACAACTGATTAAAAAAAAAAAAAAAGAGAGAGAAACAAAAAGGAAGAAAAAATCAAAGCCCTTTCAGGACTTGTGTCCAAATTCTAACTGATTTGATATACCGAAAGAAAGGCTTTTTTAATGCTTCAGCAACTAGATGTGGTTAAACAGCTGCTTTTATTGTGGTTTTGGGTATCACAATTTTAGGAGAAAATGTATAGGGAGGACTTTCTATTCAAACATTTCCTATCTGATTTTTTCCATACATAACAAATATATACAGTTTATGATGCAAGTATTTTAATGGGTGGAAGGTCCAGGACATGGAATTATCCTATGCCTAGCACTTCAGCAACACTACCAACTGTAGAAACTTCAGGGATGTTTCATGATCTGAAAAAATGTTATCTCAACAGATGAAACCAACAAAAAATGGTGTTTCGGTTTTTTTGTTTCCAAAATTACAGTTCGGTACTTAAAGATTAATCAACATGCTATAAAGATGTGAAAATGCTGTGTGATTTCAAATTTTTGAAAATAACTACATAGACTTGGTCATAAAAGTAAGAAAGTTGGATATTCTAATTTACATATACATTATCACATTTCTCTTTTTTTTATGGTTGTTTTGTTGATTTATTGGGGGTTTTGGTTTTTTGAGGGGTTTTTTGTGTCTTTTTTTTTTGTTGTTCTGGTGTTTAGGGGTTTTGGGGTGGTTTTTTGGGTTTGCTTCACTTAATTTTGGGTTTTTTTTTGTCGTTTTGTTTTTGGTTGGTTTGTTGGTTTGTTGGTTGGTTGGTTGGTTGGTTTTTGTTTTTTGGGGGTATTTTATTTTGTTTTGTTTGGGGGTTTTTTGTTGTTGGGTTTTTTGGTTGTTTCTTTATTTCGTTTACACCTATTCTCTGACTCTTCATTTTTCTGGGGCAACCACTTATGTTTAGGCTGCCTTTTTCTGACTCCCAGCTCAGCTTCTAATTGACTCTGCATTTCTAAAACAAACCTCATTGTTATGTGTCAAAATCAGGGTGACTACAGTGAGTCTGGAGGACAACGTGCAAATTCCTGCCCCTCTACTTGAGCCAAAATTGTCTCTCTTAGGTCTCAATCCAGAGTTCTCCCTCAGCTAAGACCCACCAACCAAGCTGAGACCATCCACAAGGGCTGTACCAATTCAGTCCCAATTCTTACCCAATCTGAGCAAATTCACTGACAGCCCAAAAACCACAATACAGTGACAAATAAAGAGCGTTATTAAGTATGTCAAAGTTTCCACCACATCCCGTGGAAGATCTGCAGCGGAGGTGTGAAAATCAAGAATCAAACATCTCAGTAACCTTCAGGTGCCCACGAGACCTTCCCAATTCTCAGCTCTGTGTTTTATACAGAGCTTCTCTGTGCGAACCGCTCGATTCCGTCAGCACAACTGCTGGATATCCTTCTTCATCCTTTCCTTGCCAGGTGCCTGGGTGTATTGAATACTAACTAAATCATCCATTCAGCTGGGAAAGCACATTATCTGCAAGATTTGCTGCTCTCTGCCTCTCTCAAATCCAGCCTCCTGCTCCTGGCTGCATTGACAGAGTGTGTTAGCCACCCGGCATTTGTCATGGTTTAACTCCAGATCGCTGTTAGAAATGTACATCAGGAGACAGATAGGCGTAATGGAACCCTGAAACTTAGTCGAAGTTTCTTATTAATACCTGTGCGAAGGGAGCTCTCCTCCTGAGAGAAAAGGCCATTTGTGTGGTAGGATTCACGGCAGATAAATTGGGAGCTGGGTCGTGAATTTATGTTCTATATTTATGCTCCAAGGTTTGATAGATATTTCTACTTTAAAATAAGGTCTTACAAAGAAATGAAATTGAAACACAGAAATATGTATTTCCAAACGGTGCCAGAAGGAGCCACTTTGAATGGATAAAAGTGTATTGCGTCTCTTTCTAAAATTACTTTTTTCATGTCTGTTTTCTCACAACAGTAGCACCATGTATTTGCTAAAGCAGACATTATGTGCATCATTTAAGACAGAATTTATTTCTGCAGATTAAACCCAAAATTTGGTAGTTTTATGTCTCCCTGAATCTGGAAATTATATAAAGCCATTCTTAGTCTCCAATAATGAGGAAAAATGGTTCAGTTTTGTAGCCTGCTTAATCCCACAGTATCTGAATGCGCATTGTGTGGCAGATAAGAGGTAACATTTAACAATGTCTTAGTTCTTTAGGGAAGCAGGCTGAATTATCAGACATCCAAAGACACAATAGGGTGCTCACACAGACAGATAGCACTGCAGGAACACTGTGAATGTGTGCCTTCAATATGTTTTGGTAACCATGCTCCCTTTTCTATTGTCAGCAGAAATAAAATGCAAAATCACCCGCTGCAACCCAAAAATTTTTGAATGAATGAGCTTCTACTGGAGAACACGTAACACAGAAAAATTCAGATTTAGCAAATAGTGGCAATTTGAATATTCAGTACTTTAACACTGCAACCTGTAAAGGGCATAATGCCAGGAGATATCATCAAGATCTGAATACCACAGTGCTGTGAAGAAAGGAGATGAATAAAGTGCAGAAGTGTTTATTCATGCGTGAAGGGGTTATAGTGACTCAGCCTTCTGACATGCTCTGTTTTCAGGGCCAGTTTCTAATCCCAGAAGAACTGCAGAACTGCAAGCTGAAGAAGACCTGCTGCCCAGCTGGTGTGCATAAAGAGATTTTAATTTTTTTTTTTTTTTTTTTTTTTAGTCACAAGAATAGCAGATAGATCTGAAATTAAGAAACTGTCCCTTGGAGAGTTTGGAAAACACACTTGTAACTACCCTAGCATAGGTGGGGTTGTGCTGACTCCTGTTTTCTTACTTTTAAAATTGGTGTTAGCAGCTAACTTAACTAAACAAAATGCACTCTTACTAATTTTGCCTGCTATCGACTGAGTTTAACCTCTCATCAGAATTAATATCTTCTGTGTACAGAAACCAGAACCAGTATTGCTATTGACTGAACAGTGTCTTCTATGAAAGGCATTGGTGTGATAATAAATACTTCAAGGAGGAATTAAAATATGAAAGCTTTGGCTATGTCCATTTAATTTTCTCCGTCAGCTATCTACGGGAATTAAGTCTTCTGCTTCCATTTATTCCTCTGACTGTGAGGTGTCTTCTGCTTTTAATGTAAATGTACTTTTTACATTTAATGTGGAGGTGATGATGTGCACGGATGCAGCCCGAATGTGTAACCTGAGAAATGAAAATTAAGGGGCTGATATATAAAACGGAATGGATACAGATCTTTTTAGATTTTTGAAACTGCAAGGTTTGGGATGAGCAATGAATTTTTTGGATAACCCTGCATGAATATATATTTCTATCTCTTTTATAGATATGGGTTATCATCGCACCAGTGGTTTCTTTGAGTGTGTAAGGTATATAGAGTATATAAAAATATATAAAGCATATACAGTTGGAAGGATAAAATCTCCCATATTGGCTATCTGCTTAAAGCATTTTGAGAAACAATACAAAAGCCCAAACCCCCAGTTACAACCATTTTCATCCTTTTTGGGTCTGCTGCTTCTTTCAGCTGGAGCTCCATTGAATTAATACCATTTTTTCAGTCTGATTTTGACCTGGAACTCATTCCTCTGATAGATTTAGTTGCCTGACTCAGTCATTTATTTAGCAGTGATGAGAAAAGAAGGCTGTTACTGCTGCTCTGGTGTCCAGGAGTAACAGCTGGCATTTCCTCCTCTTGAAAGGATTGCCAAGGACAGAAATGCACGGAGCAGTAGTGGCGCAAAAGACTCAGGAATCTGCCTGAGCAGCTGTCACTGTGATGAACACGGTGCAGATACGCAGAACATCACCTCGGTTTGCCAAAATCCTCAGTGGTTTTGGCACCTCTCCTCTGTAAAACTGGGTGGTGACAGTGACAGCAATGTCAGGCACCTCTGCAGCCAAGGAGGAGGAGGATGCAAGGTCTATTTTATTTTGTCTATCCTGAGATGCTGCCAAGGGGATGGCAGAGGCAAGGCAGGCAGCACTATGCCTCGGTGGTTGGGCTGTTCTTTAATTTAATTTAGTTCCACTGTCAAACCAATATGAAACAACCAGATTTTCACAGCAGGGTGGCAAGAAAGAGACACGTTAAGGAGAGAGTTTCCAGCTCCGGGAAGAGACACTCAGAAGAAAGTTTTAGGAAAAGAGGAGGTTAAATGCAAAGGGGAAAAAAAAAAAAAAAAAAAAAAAAAAGAACCCTGAGGTTTGCACAGCTGTTTCTATATAAAATAAGTTACTATTTGGAAATGTGCCACTCCAGAATTGGAGTTTTTTCTGCTGGGTTGGGTTTTTTTCCCCTTTCTTTCAAATTTGCGTCAGTGCAGCTTTCATAAAGGAAGTTTCTTGCAAAATCACGACACCTAAGTTTTGCCATTATCCTTAATGGCGTAATATTTCTTAAGTGAATTGCAGACAACTCACTCATTTTGCAGACTTCATTTTAGAGTGGGAAGGAATTGCCTCTGCCTCGTTCTCTGCCTTGCATGCTGAAATGGAGGGACAATCTCATCTGGTTTTTTTCATAACAGAGCAATCATTAAAATGTCTTGATTGAAATGCATGGCCCAGATGGACTTCTCTGCTAAAGGACATGAGCTGAAGATCAATTCTTCTTTATTTTTGAAGTCCATGTCATCAGTCATGAGTTAATATTTAAACGCCATTGACAAGTGGTGAGAAAGCTCTGCAGCTTTTCCTTTTCGACTGCTCTGTGAAAGGTTTATGCCAGGCATACAAATGGAAAATAAACTTCTGGGATACGTTATTTTGAAAATACAGGTTTTTTTGACAAAACGTGGTTTGTCTTTATTAAGCCCTCTAAGCCCAATGGGACACAAAACAAAATGTAAAGCACATCATTAAGATAAGAATCCAGAAGAAAACAAAGAACTGAAGGTGTTGCTTTGTTATTTGTTTGTGTAAAAATAATAACTATGTAAAGAGGCACTAGTTTTAGCAAATAATTGTATAAAAATATATTCTTTACTCTGCATTGTTCTAGAGACAGGAAAGGACAAACCAACCACAATCACGGTGAAGAGGTGAAATATTCCCTGAAGGAATGTCATAGAAGAAGAAATAATAAAGTGAACATGGTGTTGTGAGAGGAAATATCCAAAGTTCCTGGGTTGGCACCGTTCCCTGGGCAGTGCACAGCAACAGCAAAAGGAAATTAGCAAAATGTAATGGCACATGGGGAACAGCGTGGGGAAACAGCAGAAAATTGAGTGACACATTTTAAATCAGTGACTTTCCAGCATCTGGGATATTAGTTTGTGTATTCCAGGTCTGAAAATTTACAACAGAAGAGCGTGAGCCATCCAGGGAATGATGACCAGAATGACTTAACACACAAACCTCTCTCTGAAGAGAGATTGAGAAGATATGGCTGATTTATTTTAGAGAGAACAGAAGAAAAGACACAATAAAAATACATTCCAGTAATTTGCATAAGAACTACAGGACAGAAGATCAAATAGAACCATATCAGTTGTCATCACTTTTACAATTTGCCATTTCAGGGAGACAGCATCACCAGAAACAGATACAATAAACAGGCCATATTCTTTAGATTTCCCAAGAAAACTTACCTTAAAGACCAATAAGTTTATTTATCAGGAAGATTCTTTTTCCTACAGACATGTAGTTTTGTGGGCGTATGGGAAAAAAGGTGTGGAGGAGGGAAAAGACACAAACTGCCCTAAATAATGGTCACAATGGTCACAAATGGGTGCACCAGACGCACTGGAACCACCAGAGGCAAACAGAAAAACCAGGATGAATTAACAGATTATTAATAACAAGTCATGTGATCATTGGTATTATTTTTTCGATTCATTTCGCTGTAATTATGTGCAAGCGAGATACCACAGTATTTTTAACCCTGTCCTGATTTTTTATTTAGTTCTTCATGTGCGAATTTAGAGGCCATTTTATGCAAGCTTCCTAAAAATCTTTCCAATGGTTCTGTTTCGAGGCTTACAGAGTTTGTACAATGTTTTATGAAACTTGAACAGAACTGGTGTGCAAAATTGAAATGGGCTATTATCTTACTAGGATTTTTATAACACACAGGGAAAATGTGTACAGTTTCATCTAGTTTCTAAAGTTTGGCAGGTGTGGCTTGTTTTTAAGAGAAACCTGACTGAAATATTCAATATTCGAGGACTTTCAATAAAATGAGCAATATATAACCCAAGAGAGATCTTCCAGTTCTTTCAATAATGCACAAATGATGCATTAGTGTAATGAAAATTAAGCTTTTCTCACATCCAGATTCTAATTCTTATTCTCTCCTTTTTCTGAGAGATATTTTCAGTTTAGAAATCATTAAGAATGTCACAACAAATTGCTGTGCTTAAATACAAGAACAATCATTAAAAAGAAATTTATCCCCAGAAGAGAAAGGTCCACATTACCAATTTTGAGGACACAATTTGTTTTAATGTACATTTTGAATATTATGAGTAATTTTATTTTTATATGTATGAGTATACGACTTTTTTTCTTCTTCTTCACATTTCGAAAGGTGTTACCAGATTCCAATTAAAATTTAATTTTCAAGTCCTTGGTATAATGAATCTTGCATAAAATCTGTTTATATAAACCAGACTACCATAAAGAAATAAACTGTTCATTGTTAATTGCTCATAAAGGATAACTCCAAGGCCATTGGCCTACTTGAAATTGTGTCCTTGACTATCTGAAATACTGCCCAATGCACAATATCCTCTTCTTCCCTGCTCTTCTCATCTCATTTTAATTTTTTCATCCCATTAGTTTTCCTTTGGACAAATTTCCCCCTGTTTTTCCAATTCTTTTATAGAAAAATAGGGTTGACTGCAATACCTGATGGCTCCACTCCCAAGAAAGTGTCCAAATCTCTTGACTCACTAAAACATGGGAATTCACCAAAAAAGCTTATTTTTTGGAACATTTCTATGGCCTAAAAATGAGTTCCATTTTCTCCCTCTTCATAGCTCTTATTTTTCGGTTCTGAAATCAAGTAAATCATGCTCCAGCCAACCCAAATTTTACATGTACATTAAAACTGAATGCCAAATGCCAAGAAAGAAGGAGCTCTGAAGACAGGGAATTAGAAAATACAGGGGAAACGTGCCAAGGGGTACAAGACAGAAGAGTTTGACTTAAGAAGTTCAAATGAGAACAAGGAATTGTAGATTCAGAATATAAGGCAAATGAAAATGGTTGTTGTGTAGAGTTCATGATAGAAGCTAAAAAATTTCTATTCAATGCCAAAAAGAAAATAAGAATTCTTTAAGCAGCAATAAGCTGGAAAACGTTTCTTTAAGGAAAAGATAAACACATAAGAATTTTTATTCACTATTATTTTATTAAATGTTGACAAAAAATGCTTAAAAGCATGAGTGCTGTGTTTACTTTTTAAAAATTTAAAAAAAATTTTTAAATATAGTTTTTACTCTTTTACATTGTTTTTTCTACACAGCTGAAGGAGAACAGCACAAATTGTGTATCAGGAAAAAGCAGGGAGGGAAGTCCCTGTAAAACTTACTAACATTAATTATTCAACATGTGGCCATATTCATTGCAGTTATTACCTCCTGTGTTTATTGACCATGAAGCATCTCAGTCCCTGATGCTCCTTATGGAGTGAAAAATCTGAAATACCTTGTCTGGCTTTGCGTCATCTTGAACCACCTTATGTAATTTCCCACAAATATGGCAAAAGATGATGAATTCACTCTACTTAAATACACTGAATAGGTGGAATTATCATAAAGGCATTAATTTTGTCTTTTGGAAGTATAAAAAGCTGTAGGAAAAGTTATGTTTTAGTGAGCTACTTGATATTCAGGCTCCTAGTGTAGTCAATTTAACTATAATATGATATTTTATTGGCAAAAAACCTAGGATATTACCACCTTAGCATTCTTCCTGCCTCGCATAAGATGATTACAGGTCACAGCTTTATTTGCACCAGGGGTGATTTGAATTCTAATATTTTTATATTTGGCAGAGAACGGGTATCATGGAATGGATTACAGATATAGAAATTTGAACTCAATTTCTCTTTTGTCTCCCCTACTAAATTGTTTGTGTCCTCATTGAATGAGTGATTTATTTTTTATTCCGCGCACATTTTGGTTTCATATCTTCCTGGCAAAAAGATGGTGCTTCGTGCAATCTGATCTGAAGAGCTGTGACATGATTGTCACATCATTTACTACGCAGAGTAAGCAGGGAAGTTCATTAAGGCACGAGTACCTGCTGCTGAACGTTTGGAGGGATAAAATACACTTTCTCCTACATTGTGGGATCATTTCCAACAAAATAATCTCATCAGTATGCAGATTATATGCAGATTATCCACACTGTTTTCAAGATCCTTGATTGCTTCTTGCTACTGCTGCTAACAATGATTTTCAGAAGCTGAAGAGGAAACACAATTCCCTTCCCTTCCCTTCCCTTCCCTTCCCTTCCCTTCCCTTCCCTTCCCTTCCCTTCCCTTCCCTTCCCTTCCCTTCCCTTCCCTTCCCTTCCCTTCCCTTCCCTTCCCTTCCCTTCCTTCCCTTCCCTTCCCAAACCTTCCCTTCCCTAACCTTCCCTTCCCAAACCTTCCCAAACCTTCCCAAACCTTCCAAACCTTCCCAAACCTTCCCTTCCCAAACCTTCCCAAACCTTCCCTTCCCTTTTCTTTTCTTTTCTTTTTTCTTTTCTTTTCTCTTTTCTTTTCTTTTCTTTTCTTTTCTTTTCTTTTCTTTTCTTTTCTTTTCTTTTCTTTTCTTTTCTTTTCTTTTCTTTTCTTTTCTTTCTTTTCTCCTCTCCTCTCCTCTCCTCTCCTCTCCTCTCCTCTCCTCTCCTCTCCTCTCCTCTCTTCTCTTCTCTTCTCTTCTCTTCTCTTCTCTTCTCTTCTCTTCTCTTCTCTTCTCTTCTCTCTTCTCTTCTCTTCTCTTCTCTTTCTCTTCTCTTCTCTTCTCTTCTCTTCTCTTCTCTTCTCTTCTCTTCTCTTCTCTTCTCTTCTCTTCTCTTCTCTTCTCTTCTCTTCTCTTCTCTCCCACTTATAATGGTCTGTGAGGTCTTTTAAATGGAGCCCACCATAAATTTTGACAGATTCCTTTTGATAAGAAATAGCTTTGTTGGGAGCGACTTATTTAACAATGAACAGAAGAAAGAAAAATTAGGCAATTCTTTAATTAAGAGTTGACAGAGCTAGGCTCTGTATTTAGCGCAATTTTAACTCCTGAGTGAGAGACACAAAGGCCACATCACCTCAGCTGCTGAAAACCCTCAAGGCACAACCTCCTGCCCCCAACTTTTTCCAGCCTTTTTGCCACAAATAACGGAATTAATTTATTTCCTTATTTCTCTGGATGAGTGACCATAGTTAAAGCACATCCACGGGCTTTCTAAGAATAAATCTTTTTTTAAAAAATTTAAATTCTCAACTCTGATACAAGCCTAAATCACCAAGAGCAACACAGAGGGTCAGTTCTGGATCAGCAGGGTTTGTATGAAAGCAGAATTAACCGTTCAGGATTATGTTGTTTGCTTTCTTAGTTCTAGTGAATCTGGAAAGAGGGATGTAACATTTTCCTCTACGCAAATCTCCCTATAAAGGTACTAACTAAACTTTATGTCTTGCACCATTTATTTTAACAATGTTTATTTTTTAATAAAAAAAAATTCAATTGAAAGAGGTCAATAAAGCCACCATTTGTTTTTTCTAATGAGTTTTTTCCTCAAACAGAAGAAACATCGTAAAACATACAGATTTTTAGGTCAGTTATTTTAAAGAAAAAAAAAACAGTTAAAGAAAAGTGGATGAAACATGCACAAAAGTAATAAAGTTTGCAGAGGTGTTTCGGCAGGTGCACCACTGATAAGCTACAGCTTAAAGTCTTAAAAGGTCATTTGCAATTCATACACAGACCTATATCTGTGCTGCATGCGCTTTAAAAGGTTGTGTGCAACAAGGCAGAAAAAGAAATTATTTCAATCTTCTAAATATTGTTCTGATAAAACCTTCTGAGACAAAAATCTTAATTTAGTGCCTGCAGCACCCAGAACATTCTGCTGCTGCAATTATTTAGCACGGTCATGTGACAGACTATTTAAAACACAGAGGATCATCAACAATAGTTTTTTTCCTGGTAGAAGAAAATCCTACAGAAAAAAGAAGATAATTTGAATTTCTAATGAAAAATGACTGTGGAGATAGGTTCTATTATTCTGTTGAAAATTAGTGTGCTTGAAGGACATTAATATATCTTAAAAAAAAATAGTCAATGTGTGTAAGAGTCATAAATATCTATATAAAGCAGGCAAATTATTTGGACATCCTAAACTAGAGGCAATGCAGAATTAGGGAGAGAGGGGCAGAAATAGAGGCAGAAGCTGTGCAAGATCTTGTCCCATTCCCAGCACAAAACCTCCCAGCTCTCAAACTGTGGTTTTGCTGCTCTGGCACCTCGGCCTGAGGTGCCATTCTGGCAGCGGAATGGAAAAGAGACTCTTTCCCACCAGAAATTCTGCATTTTTTGGTGATGTTGAGAGTGGCAGCCATGAATGGCTTTTGTGCTGGCTCTCCACACTGTAATTTGCCATTAAGAAATGAAGTTTTAAGGCTGATCAAGCAGTGGGCAGAGCATCTCCCATTAGATGATGTAAATTACTGAAATGTTGCCTGGATTAGGGAAAAAAAAATTCTTAGTCACACACTAGCAAGTTCTACGGAATGAAAATTTGCAACCTTGGCAAAAATGCTTGTCATATTTCATTTAATATGATAATGTGGTTTCATTACTTTTTAATTGAATTATACTTTGCTAAATACTTGACAACTAAGGCTCCTAATTTTATAGGAAGCCATTTCACAATGCGAGGAGTGGTAAGTGATGGACTAATTGGAGGAGCTTTCTGAATGTCAAGCATTATGTAAATGAAACTCCTAGCCTATTTAACCTGCTCTTCTAATGTAATTTTGTGAGCTGTGTCCAGAGAGTTTGGTAGAGTGTGCTGAGTTACTGCAGTGACACAGAGAGTGAGCTCTCCAATGAGAATTCTTACGTTCTTTCTCATGCCTTTAGTGTTTGTTACACCAGGCTTGAAAATCCACTGCTCCGCACCACTTTAAAACTGTTTTTACTCTTTTATTCAGTGGAATTTCTCCGTGTGGAAAGAAAATTATCACTTAAAACTTGCAAATGTGTGAATCTAACAGTTTTGCTATTTTGATGGCATTTAATTTCCCACCTGGACTTCTTTCTTTGCCCCTCCGCTCAATCTGGACCGGTAATGGCTGTGTTTCATGCAAAGACTGACTCCAAATCCACAGTACTATGGAGCAGGCTTTTTTAAAAATTAAAATTGAAATATTGTCTACAGTCTTTAACAACAAAGTAATTTAAAAACAAGGTAATAAACTCATCTTTGAAGTTGGGTTTTTTTACAGCTGCATTTTTAATCCAATTATTCATGTTCGGGACTATATGTTTGGCAAGAGTGTCCTTGAGTTGCAGTTCATTAATATAATCACAGGTTGATTACATTATGTAAGATTTCCTCTCCAAGTGGGACCCTACTATTAAGACCATAGATCTTTCTTTTTAAAGGTATTTACTTGAGTGGTCTGTCTTTTTTTCTGAAATGTTAAACATTAGGCTGTTTGCAGCACATCAGGAAAGAATTTAAGATTTAAAGTGCTCTTCTATTAAATTAAATGTTAAAAAATTATCCGCTGTGTGTATTAAAGCAGTAAACACCTGATTGTTCATCTATAAAAGGCAGCTACAGTTCCATTGCCTTTAATTAGAGAGGGATATTTCCTGTACCTTAAAAAGTCAAAGTCTAATATATGCCCAGAACATTTTACTACACAAAATGAGCAGATAATCACAGGATGACAGCATCTGGAGCTGTGGACTGAACTCTCTCTCTATGCAGTTGATTCTAGCCTTGATTTCCATGGCTAAATGTAACAAAATAAGAATTTTATCCCTCTTTTTACCTAAATGCCTATAAAGCTCAATACCGTTTCCCACCTCCTCCATCCCCCAGATTCTGGCCACATTCCTCATTAATTCTGTTCTCTGAATGCCTCTGTTCACCTCTCGAAATGAGGAAAAACCTAGAGATTTGTACTCCTGTGATTCCCATTGTGGTCACCTGTTTAGTCTCAGCAAGGACAACATGGGGAGGTTGAATCCAAAAGAAGCTGAAGCTACAAACTGAAAACTCATAGGTAATTAATGAAAACACAATGAAGTCATTACCTGCCCATAATCAGCAGTCACAAAAGAGTTTGGCATTTTTTTTTTCTCTCAGGTAACATGTAGGTCTGAAGTTTGCCCTTCTCCTCCTTCCTGTGTCAATGCAATACAACGCGGTAATGAGATTACTCGTCCCTCTGTAAACATTTATGGGAATAAATTTGGTTTTACAAATGCTCTAAATTTCTTTGGCTCCAGAATATTCAGCATCAAAGGTTAAAGATAACTCTTAAATTGAATTTTCACTTTGCAATGAAATATAAAAAGATTTTGCACTTGGAAGAGATTCAATGCAGTCCTTAACTGTAAAAGCTGAGCTATCCAGTAAGGAAACATTTTCTGGTGGCTTTGGCCATGAATTTTGGGAGAAAGAAAATCCTGGAACCACCGCAAAATTCTGCTCCACAGCAGAATTTCTTTACTCATATTCTTGGAGACATGTGTGAAATATTTTGGAATAAAAGAACCTGTTATTTCTACCAAGTAAGATTTGTGTTGACCCATGAAGCACAGATATTTCTTTTAAATGATGAAAATGCTTTGAAAAACAAACCCCAAAGGGATGTAAACCCATTTCCATTAAATATTCTTTCTATCTTTACACTGCCATGAAGCCATACATTAGTGCTGAAAATGTTAATGCCATACCTTAAAAGAAAATATATTAAGTATATACATATTTACAGAAGCTGAAAGTTTTCCTGTCTAAATGGAAAATGTTGAAAGCTAAAATCACACGGTTTGTGATAAAAGCTTTTCCATCAGATTAAACACCAAAAAGCTCCTGCTACAGTATCATGAATTTTTGGTCATTTATTTATTATTTAGTCTGACCTGAAATAATCTAATACTGGTTAATATTCAAACTTGGTGAAGAGTTATTTCATTTTTCAAGGTTATGCCTCCTAAAACCTATTTCTACTTTCACTCTTTGTAGTCCTCCATCCAGCACACTTTTTTTAGCTATTAAAAATTAACTGTGAAACAAAAAATAACTGCCTAATATGCTAATGTCCAGTGTTTCATAGGCAGTGCTAATATTTTGGAATTTCATGTGTTTTAGCTGAACTGGGAAGAACGAACTGCAATCTCATGCTGGATTTCAGAGTATCCATTACAGACTCAGTAAGTATGACACTATTTTTTTCCAGGAGCAGTCTGGTCTGTCATCATCCAGTTCCTCAAATACTAAAGACCAATAGTAAAACAAGAAAATAGTAATTTTTTTTTGTTTTGTTATGTGAGATTGGCCTATGGATAGCACTCAATCATTCCATTAAAGGGTGTAAAACATGGTATACAACAAGATTAATTGATTTAAACTAGTAACTCAAAATATTTTGGTGCATTGCTGTATGAAGGGAAATGGGGAAATAAGTGGGGAAATAAGTGAGCTTTATTGGCTTTTTTTACTCATCCTTTTTTTTTTTTAACTTAAACTGGGTTCTTTTTTTTTTTCTTTCCCCCTGCCTTTTTTTTTTTTTTTGTTTTAACTTTTTGCTGAATGACAGCTGAAAGCAATTTTCCTCTAACTTTATTGATGTTTTCTGTTTGACAAGGATGTATTTACAGGAGATATCAACTTAGAGATATAACCTAGGTGGCACAAATTTCAGTAGCAATTTTTGTAGATGATTGGTGGATTAATATATAATCCAGTGTGTGCAATTGTTATTATATGTAAGAGATTATGCCTTTTAGATAGGCATAGACTTTTTTTTGTTGTTGTAAAAGATTATGCCTTAGATGTTAAATTTTGTTAGAATTTTAATTTTATTTTTAGAGTTTTAATAATATGCAGAATACATAAGTTTTAAACTATAAATAGGTATTTGTAGCAGCTGAATATGCAGCTGACTCCTTCAAACAAAATGTTAACAAAAATTGTCAATAATTGTGTGCTAATAGTTAATCTACTTCCCAAAATTTCCCAAGGAGTTTTGTGGCAAACTGCTCAATTCCTTTTATTTCTGAATCTGGCTTGCTTAACACCAATGGTGTAGAAAAGGGATAACAGCAGTTCTGGAGATCTTAGAGGGCTTTTCCACCCCAAATGAGTCCATGAGCATATGATTTTATCTCATAACCATGAAGCTGAAGGAGGAACTTCTCAACAAAATAAAACTGTTGGTACCCTCTTTCCACAACAAAAAAATTACTCTGGAGACAAAAGACTAAATATGGACATTTTTCCATTGTATGTAGAGCTAGAGATATGCACAAAATAAATCAAAGTCAATCTTATTTATTGTGAACTCCTGAGTTAATGAGGGATGAATGTACAGTAAACCCCTAAATTAATGATAGATAAAATTAATCCCTACATAAAGGTATGTACATGCTTATGTATTTGGTCATGTAGAATATTTGAGTAGGTTTATGCTTTGGTGAATATTTCTGATCCTCAGTCTTGCTGGAAAAGAACTAACCCGTCTCAGTTTTTCATTATTTAATTCTATGGAGAAGCTAATATGATTTTATATTGCCTTTTACAGGAACTTGAAAGCCATGGGAAATTTGCTTTCAGAGCTGACTGTTCCTCCACTGTGTGCCTTAAACAATTCCCAGTTAATGATTTCTTCGCAAGGTGCCTGTAGCTGTTCAATATTTACCTGTTTTACCTGCCAGGTTAAAGAGTTGTTGAGACCCCAACCTCCACTGTTGTTAATTATTGAACCAAAAGGATTAAATGAAGCTGACAACTGTGATGAGCACATAAATGCTGGTGTTTGCATGAGAATTCGGAATGCACAGTAACTTAGTTAAATGTTCAATGAATAGTTAATTGCACCACATACTTCTTCTGTGCTGTAAAACTTGGATGCGCACACAGAGCGTTTGAAAGACAAATCTCAATATCCTCGCATTGTTTTATTTCCTACTGCGTTAATTTTTTCCCCCCATTCTTTGTGCACTTTCATTCCCTCTTTCAGTAAAGGGAGTTTCTTCAAATCTTAATAGTACTTATGGGTTCTGGACTTTCTTTTTTTTGGTGTTTGGGGCAACTATGGAGGAAATCTGGAAAATGAGAGATGAGAAAACAACATTTTGTTATGCAGTGTCAGCTGGTGGAGACACCCCATGCAACTTTGCTTTTCGGTGAATAATAACAATTTTTCAAAAAGGCGTTCTGAAATGAAAATTACTTTCCACGCTTAAATTTTTTAGGCATTCCACTCAGACTTCCCTCTTGGCCATCCTCAATATTGTGCATCTTTAGCTTTACCTCAAACAGGAAGAAATAGTGAACTGCCATTAGGGAAGATTTGTGTGACAAGAAGCAGACACTTTAACAAGTGTTTCACTCAGCCTTGAAGCCCCCTCCCCTGGCAACATTTCAGCTCTGGGTACAGGAAAGCAATGAAAAAAGATTCAGGAGGTTCTTATCTTGGCCGAATTAATTTTCTTGATGCGACACAAAATGTAATCAACTTCAATACATAACTTGAAAGGTTAGCTTGAAGGATTAGAGCAGTTTGATTGCGAAGTGTGCCCAGAAATCTTGATCGGAGAGAGGATGATGAATTTCTTCGAATTATTACTGGAGCAGTAAAAAGCACAAGGTTGAAATGTTTGAAAATTAGGTGTGCTCACATAATTTCCAACTCATTGGTTTCCCATCTAGACAGGGGGAAAATGGCCTGGGGAATTCTTTGAGGATGTGAATCATGAAAAAACCTCATCTAAAGGCTGCTACAGGTTCAGCTCTCTGAAGGAATGGTTATTGAAGTCCTCTGAGGAATTTCAAAGGCAGCCGCGGTGCTGCGGGAGATGCCTTGGGATGGTGGGAAAAGTTCATCCAAGGAGATGAATTCCCACACACTCTGAACTTTTCCCCTGGATGCTTGTGGAGGCTTCGGTGCTGTGGTGCAGGACAGTGCAGGACTTTCAAGAAATGTCGACAGTAGAACTTCCCTCCAGCTGAGTGCAGAGTAAGAATGTGGGGGAAATTTACCCAACCGCAAGGAGAAATAAGTCTCATTTTGTCTCTCTGTAAAACATTAATCTCTTCAAGCTACAGGAAGGAGCACAAATGCCTCATTAACCAAATCCTTTCTTTTTAGCATTTTTTTTTTTTTGCTTTTTCATTCTATCCAAAACCAGCACTGCCTGTCTTGAGTCTAAAAATAAAGATGTTCAAGAGGATGCTGGTGAACATTGGCTAAAACCCTGTCTTACTTGTGATTTTATCTTCTGGGAAAAATTACTTGATTCCAAACAGCTAGTTACCTTTTCTTAAAACCTCTAAAGTGAAAGGTAAATTTAAATGAGAATAAATTATCTTTAATGATAATATTTTTTTTTTTTTTTCCAGCTACTGGGGCAGAGATTTTTTTTTCCTGCTTTTTCCAACAGGTTCTGTGACAGAAGTCATGCTATTGCTTCCAAAACTGCAAAGAAAGTCTGATTCTGAGAGTCTCACTTCAACTTATTTTGCCTCAAAGAGAACCTGAGGAACATATTTTGCTTTTCCTTTTTCATTTAGGAAATTAAGTAGACGCACACCAAGCTAAAACTGCAGCTAGCACAGCCCTTCCCTCCCTTACATCTGCAACAGCTGTGAAAAACTAAATAGGTGCAGCAAGGCAAAGAAACCCTTAAGAAAATTAGGAATTTGGGATTAAGAACTAATTTTCCTTTCAGACTGAGTGAATATTTTGTGTTCTTTGGGGCTTCTTATCTGATGTTCAGCATTACCTCAACATTGCCGGCAGATGAAACAGAGTGAGGAGTTATGTTCAAAGACTGCTGCCCTGAAAAAAATATTTTGGGGTACGGCTGGGCAGAACTCATTAATGAGATGGAAGGATGTTACCATCATCCATTCAAGTTAACAACCTGATAAAGAGGGTGGAAAAAGTAATATATGTGTGTGCTATGCATAATTGTGTTTACAACTAGACTTCATTTCCTGTAAAGGGCAGCAATATTTCCTCTCATGCTCCAAAGTGCCCCGAATCACAGTCAAGGTTAATAACCAGCCTCATTTCTTGAAAAATGGTGCCTCCAGCAGGTTGGCAGGGCACGTTCAATATACAGAGTGTGCAATTTGAAGTTTAATATTTGCACTTTGTAAATAGGAAGAAGATTCCTATGAAAGACCATGATATTTTTCAGATATTGTTTCCGAGGAAATGGTTTCAGCTAATGGGTAATGATCAGATTCTGATGAACTGTGAAGATTTTTTAAGTCCTTTGCATATCCCAAAACATTTACATGAAATCAGCAGATTCTGTTACTGTGGGCTGAAAGATTACACAAGGAAAAAGAATAAAATAAAATAATGCAAAGTGCTAATATGCTAGGAACCAAGACAAAATTGTAACTTCTTGTTATGCCCTCCATCTACTGTGTACTTTCAAATTAATTTCCATTAATGGGAATAAGGCTCAGCAGAGAGACACCCAAATTGAAAATCTTGGGGCTGTCTGTCCCAATGGAAAAAATTAATCTGAACAAGAAGGAGAAATTTATGATACATCAAAATATCTAAATACTTCCCCTTTTTTTTCAGTAGAGCCACATGGAGTCTCCTTAGCATCCTTCAATCTGTCAAACACCTCAAGGTCATATGCAATATGGAATAGATATTGCTTTTTTAAAAGCAACAGGATTTCAAGTATGGTATGATCACACTCATTGGAAATAAGATTGATGATGTCAAAACTGCAAGCCTGAAGAATCTTGTACTGTTATGAGTCTTAGACTTATCTGTCATCTGGAGAAAAGGAAAACTCAGTAATGGTCACACATTTATCAAATGCATCCATGCTTTTAATTCTGAAGAAGAACCAGGGGTACAGAATATATGAACTTAGAGGGGAAGATTTGTCTGTGTGCTATCTGTGCTATTAAACCGCGAGAACGGCGATGAAATTTCCAGATGCCTTTGATTTACACAGGGACGTTTTGTGCAGAATAGCTGCTTTCACCCTTTGGATTGACAGACCATTGCAACTGAGAGTGGAAGCACAAGAAAACTCTCTGCTGAGCTAAATCACAGAGTCACAGAACAGCTGGGGTTGGAAGAGACCTCTGGAAAACAGAGTCCATCCCCTGCCCAAGCAGGGTCACCTGGAGGAGGTGACACAGAAATGCGTCCAGGTGGCATTTGAATGTCTCCAGAGAGAAAAACTCCATGGCCAGGTCCAGCTCCCGCAGGCTCTGCTCAACACTGAGATGCTGCAGACCCCAAATCCTCTCTGGGGTCCCCTCCCTGCCCTGCTGGCCCCACTCTGCCCCTGCACCCCAGGGTCCCCTGGCCCTGCTGGCCCCAGGACACTCTGTCACCTCACGGTCACCTTGTCCCCAGCCTGGGCTGGCCCTGGGGCTGTTCCCAGCCCCTGCACCTTGTGGGACCTCCTTGGGTTTCTCTGCACACAACTCTCAGCCTGTGCAGGTCCCTCTGAGTGGCAGCTCAGCCTCCAGGGGATCAGACACTCCCCCAGGTCCGTATCATCAGAAATATGAACAACAAAAATCATATCAGGTCAGACTTCTCATAGAAATAAAAAGTCACGCTTAATAATGAAAATCAAGGAGGACATTAGACATTGAAATTGCCATTACTGTTAAAAGCAGATGATTAATACCATCTTCTAGACTGAATCACTCTTCTTAGTTCTTGTACAGCATTTTCCTGTCATTTTCTACTTATCCTGGGCTGTCCCATACTTTCATTTAACTACTGCCTAACAAGAGCCTGACTTCTAATTCTTAACACTTCAAAACTTTAAATTAGGTGAGACCATTTTGATAATATTAACTTAGAGGTTGAATTAAGGTTTTATAAATGGCCTTTTACCACACCTGCTTGCCTTTTCAGGATCTAGTGATTACTTTGAGAGATAAGAAGATCGAAATGACAAATAAAAAGAGAAGAAAAGGGTAAGAAGCAGACATCAAGATTTTTGTGTTTCACAAATGAAGTATAAACTGGAATATAAATACGTAGAGGAACATATGTGTAAGAGTCCATGCTACTTTTTGCTAAAGACCAGATACACCATTTTGTCTTCAGTAAAGAGACATTAAGAGCATATATTTTGACAATTTTTTTTCACCGTTTGGAACACAAACACCTGCAAACCTAACCAACTCAAATTTAAACACAAGAACCATGCAGTTCATTAGCACCGCATTTTCCAAAGCTATATATGCCACATAATTAGCTACTGCAGAATCGTTTTATTGGGTGCAAACATGGTGTGCTTGTGGAGGAGGAGAGGATATGCTTGAGAATTCAAATGGTTCTTTTAAATCAAGCTGAAAAGAAGTAATTCACCAAATTAAGAGTGAGCCAGACTTTTTATTTCTCAAAAGAAACAGATCTAATGGTAGCCTGTGAAACAAATCTTTGGGACAATTCTTTAAAAGAAAGTGCCCCACCTTATCCAGAAGATTCAAGCTTCCTGTAGAACATCTCCTGAATTTCAAGAGTGAGTAAGGGGAATGTCCTTCAAACTGACAGAGATTAGATAATAGGAAAAAATGTTTGTCTATGAGGGTGGTGAGGCCCTGGGATAGAATTCCCAGAGCAGCTGTGGCTGACCCTGGATCCCTGGAATTGTCCAAGGCCAGGCTGGAGAGGGCTTGGAGCAGCCTGGGTCAGTGGGAGGTGTCCCTGCCCATGGCAGGGGTGGCAATAGAGGATTTTTAAGGTCCCTTCCAACCCAAGCTTTCCATGATTCTGTGAATCCTGGTGTGACCAAGGTGCTCAGCTTTCTGCCCTGCTGAGAACTGGGCACAGTCAATGCGTTCTAGGTCTAATGCCCGCAGGAGGTGTCCAAGAGAGTGCAGAGCTTGTGGAAAACTGCGCTTCTCCCTGCCTAATTTTAGACAGAGACAAAACTGCCTTCACTACGGCACACAATTGCAGTAGCTCTGGGACTGAGACCTACTTTATATGAGTCAAGAGCATGCCTGGCACATGTAGGCACCAGTTTTACAAGACAGACACAATAATTGCTTGGATTTCAGCAGCTGATCACTGGAAGATGACACTATGAGGTCCCCAGCTCCACCTTGATAAGTCTTTTTGTACAGTCAGCAACCCGTTTTTTTTCTGAATCCATATTTGTAGCCATTTTCTGTATCACAGAACCTGACTTCTGAGCCATTTTTTCCTCTTGTAGTTGTCTGCCTAATCTGCTAATTAAATGTTATATTCAATCTACTGCCTAATTTCCAAATAATTTATTTCCCTACAGAGTGTCTTCTCTCTCAGAGAGCCTTATGTCACAGCAAAAACATTTGCTGCTTTTTTATTTAGACTCAATTCCCCTCAGTGTCTGAGACTGTATTTACTGCTGCTCAAAGACTACCCAACCTGAGTTTAGTTTGACAAGATTAAAGCAGAATTAATTCAGTCTTCACGAGCAAGAGTCCTCATATAGTCACAGGACTCCAGACTGCAAAATTCTGGGGAAGTGATAACTATTCTGTGTTATTGGTAAGAACAGTTGTTTTTTTTTCAAGATGCTTTAATTTTTATTCACTTTATGACAGCTGTATGTACTTTAAAAATGAAAACAACACAAGTTTTATTAAGAATATCCATTTCATTATGACTTCCTTTCCTCATAGCAGAAGGAAAACAGAAAGAAAAGGCAATAAATGTCCAGAATGATAATGTGGGCCAGGATTATGATACCTTGACAATGTTCTAGCAATGAACAGATAATAAAACAAACACCCTTCAAAAGACATACATGGGGACATTTCCTATTAATGCAAATTAGGATCATGTAAGGAATGATCAAACTACCCTTCCTACAGAGTGCCAATTTGTTAAATGGCACAGACTGAAAATAACAGGGCATTTCGCACAGGCATTGCTTATTCCAAAGTAAATGGGATCACAAGCAGTAATTTGAAAATAGCCTGTCACACATTTAATCACCCTGGCATATACACCTGTAACCAAGGTACTGTGAGTGTTAATCCAGTGTAAAACCTCTCAATTTGCCTCCTTAATACAGACAATTTCATATTTCCAGGGAAAAGAGGGCCTTTGTTTCCAAGCACCAGAAAAGTTGTCACATAATTTGGAAAGCTTGCAGCAGTTTGTAATGATGCCAATTTTGTAGGAAAAGGAATAAATTGCGCCATGTGTTATTTACAAAAATAATTCCAACTGCGCCTGGGCTCTTCTCTGAACCAGGTTTAGCACCTCAGGAAAATAAATGAAGTAACTTCAATTTGCCTATGTAACATTTTTCAGAGGGAAATGTTCTTTGTAAATGCAAAAAATACTGAGTCTTCCTCCTCCAGAGAGAAAAGTAATGCCCACTCCCTGTGTCCTTTGAGTTGTTTGATATGATATATTTTGATTATTGGATAAAGATGTGACATGTTATAAATGAGAGTGGAGTGATTTTTCGCATGTTGGAGTTGATGGTTGCTGTTGTATTGTTGTACCTGTTGAGTGGAGTTGAAAGTTTGGATTTTTGATAAAGTTCTAGATTGAAAAGTTAAAAAAGAGACTGTTTTAAAGATGTTTTAAGAGTGCAATGTTTCTGGGTAAAAGCATTGGGATATTAAAGTTGTTTGGAGCAAAATAAAAGGGATTGAAGGTATTTTAGATGGAAAAGCAGTTGAACCCATGTAACCCTGAGTTCAGAAGTTATGTACCTTTTTAAAAATCCTTTATCTTTGTAATTTTATTTATGTAAAACTCAGTTTTTATGTTGTATTGTAAATCTGTAAGCCCATCACCCATCCCAATATTAAAGGCACTCTGCAGCACCCGAGCTAAAAATAGAAGGTTTGCACCTCTCCGCCCACCTCAAGTGGAATACTAATGAGGCCCTTTCCCGCCTTTGCAAATTACCCCTAGACAACGATCCATCTATTGGTGGGGAAGGCCACCTCATTAATTAGTATTCCCAATCACCAGCGAGCGAGAGGGCGGAGAGGCTAATTCGGACCAGCCCATCAAAAACTTTATAAATTTGGCTCTCTTGAGCTGAGAGCAGTCAGTCTTTTTTGTTCCAGGTGCCTTTACCACCAACAGCTGCAGACTCTGGTCTGTGCAGGGTGCCTGGTGTCTCTGTCTCTCTGACTAGCAGGGAGTCAGAGGCTGGGTCGGGTGCTGGGCCTCTTGCCCATTTTTATGGGCTATACTTAAAATCTTTTTTTTGAACTTAAGATTAGCTTAAGTTCGCCACCCGGCCTGAGGGATCTCCTTGTCCTTGGCCACCAACCGGTGGCCAGGAGAGTCTTATTGCTGTCCTGGGACCTTCCTTTTTTTTTGTGCTTTTTTTCTTTCTTTTTCCTTTCATTTCTCCCTCGGGAGATCCTGGACCTCGTGGGTTCAGCAATAAACACCTTTTGCTCTAACCCACGAGTGTGAAATTGTCTTTTTTTATGACAATTTCTTGGGGGCTCGTCCGGGAGATCCTTTTTTGCCCAAATTTGCCCAAAAATCCCGATTTTTTGGTTTTTTTTCCAAATTTTTAATTTTTCCGATTTTTTCCTCAAATTTGGACTACTGCGGATACCACCTACGGTGAGAGGACTCCAAGACCATCGCAGGAGATTGGTGAGGCCCTACCCCTTTCTAGGGGACTGTAGTTAGGGAAAACCAACTTATAAAAAGAAAATTTCTGTTTAGTTTCTCCCTAGCGCCAGCCCTGATTGAAGTGTGAGTGTGGGGTTGGCCACCCCTGGTGTGATTGCAGAGTGAGTGAGACAGGGCAAGGAGCTGAGAGCCAGAGCTCTCTGACTCAGTTTTGGGGCAAGAGCAGAGAGAGTGAGCTTGAAGCGACTGAAAGTGGGAGATTCAAAGAAAATTGAAAATTTTTGTTAAGGGAAAAAGCCCAGCCCCAGAAAGAAAGAAAAAAAAAAAAAAAAAACACCGCGCGGCCTTCATATATATATATTTTCTCCTCAGTTTTTATATTTCTATCTACTCTGTCCCCTTTCTCTAACTGTCCTTTAGCCAGAAGCTTCTCCGGGAAGGGGGGAGCAGCCATTTTGGGTTCTTCTTCTTTAGCCAGAAGCTTCTCCGGGAAGGGGGGAGCGGCCATTTTGAGTTCTTCTTCTTTAGCCAGAAGCTTCTCCGGGAAGGGGGGAGCAGCCATTTTGGGTTCTTCTTCTTCAGCCAGAAGCTTCTCCGGAAAGGGGGAAGCAGCCATTTTGGTTATCAGCCGGTGGCCATCTTGGTTCCTTATTGTTTAATTGTTCATTGATTAAGTGAATCATTTATAGCGGCCATTTTGGTTTTCAGTTGTCGGCCATCTTGATTCTTTATTGTTTAATTGTTCATTGATTTGGTGAATCATTTATAGCGGCCATTTTGGTTTTCAGTCGTCGGCCATCTTGGTTCTTTATTGTTTAATTGTTCATTGATTTGGTGAATCATTTATAGCGGCCATTTTGGTTTTCAGTCGTCGGCCATCTTGGTTCTTTATTGTTTAATTGTTCATTGATTAAGTGAATCATTTATAGCGGCCATTTTGGTTTTCAGTCGTCGGCCATCTTGGTTCTTTATTGTTTAATTGTTCATTGATTAAGTGAATCATTTATAGCGGCCATTTTGGTTTTCAGTCGTCGGCCATCTTGGTTCTTTATTGTTTAATTGTTCATTGATTAAGTGAATCATTTATAGCGGCCATTTTGGTTTTCAGTCGTCGGCCATCTTGGTTCTTTATTGTTTAATTGTTCATTGCTTTATTTAATTGCTTGAGTGAATTATTTATAGCAGCCATTTTGGTTTTCAGTTGTCGGCCATCTTGGTTCCTTATTGTTTAATTGTCCATTGCATTGTTTAAGTGCTTAAGTGAAGTATTTATTTTTCCCACGGGAAGTTATTATTGTCGGCCATCTTGGTTTCTTATTGTTTAATTATTCAATTGCTTTGTTAATTGTTTAAGTTAATTATTAATTTTTCCCACGGAAAGTTCCCATCATAGAAAATAATTAAGTTAAGAACATCAAAAGATATAAATTAATTAATTAATTAAATAAAAAAAAAAAAAAATAAAAAAAAAAAATTTGTAAAAAAATAAATTAAATCAAAATATTCATATACTATTTATACATATATTAAAAAGAACATCAAAAGATATAAATAAATAAATTAATTAATTAAATCTAAAAAAAAAAAAAAAAATTGTAAAAAAAATAAATTAAATCAAAATATTCATATATTATTTATACATATATTATTAAAAAAAAAAAAAAGAAAAAAAAAAAAAAGAAAAAAAAAAAAAGAAAAAAAAAAAAAAAAAAAAAAAGGAGAGAAAATAAAATAGAAAGTGGGTATTTTAAATTCTATATTCTTTTTACTTTCCCATCGTTGCAGTTGAGCCAAAATGGGTCAGTGTGTAAGCAAGAGCCACTCTTCCCTGAAGAATTACAAAGTAGCACCTGACAGTCCCCTAGGCATTATGCTCAAAAATTGGGACAGTCATGAATTAACTAAGGGGAAGGATGCAGTGCAAATGATCCAGTACTGTGTCTTCGAGTGGCCTAGAAAGAAAATTCGAGAGGATGGACTCAAGTGGCCCAAACAGGGATCTTCAGAGATATGGCTCTGTAAGGCCCTTTGCTTATATCTACATTATAAGGGCCCAAAGAAATTGGAACAATTGGATTACGCACGAATTTGGTTAAAATATTGGAACAATGTGGAAACAAAAGACGAGAAAATCTTAACAGTAAAAGACAACTCAAAATTAACTAAACATGAAACATCAACCACTGACAAAAAAGATCAAAAAGTAAGGAAAGTTCAACCAAAGCGATGGGACCCTTTAGATGCCCTTCCACCAGTTGCTGCTAACCAAATTGATGGAGATAGTAGTGCCGAATCCTCAATAGAGGAGGAGGACACAAATAATTCCAGTCAGTCAGATGAGGGAGAAGTCTGCACACCAAAAAGAAAACATACCCTCTCTAACTCTCCTCGTCCAAAACATTCAAAAAGCAAAATTACTCCAATTGGAAAAGAAAAATCTCTCTCTTCAACCAGAAAACGAAATGTTAAATTGGCCTGCTCAATTTGTGAGGATTGTTCCAAAACTCCACAAGATAAAACAAAGGCTTTCCCCCTGCGAGAAGTGCCTATGGGTGGAGCACGGGGAGGAATTGGATATGTAGTTGCACCTCTTTCCTCCTCAGAGGTAAGAGACTTCAAAAGAGAAATGAAGTCCTTATTGAGTGACCCTATAGGGTTATCTCAACAATTCGATCAATTCCTCGGGCCAAACATATTCACTTGGCACGAAATGCAGTCCATCCTCCAGTCCCTGTTCTCCCTGGAGGAGCAATGTTTAATAAGGACTGCGGGAATGAAAGTGTGGGAGAGAGAAAATAATGATAATCAGGGCCCTCCTGGAGAACGGAAAATGCCAAATGAAGATCCAAATTGGAACCCAAATGACGAGAGGGATAGGAAAAATATGGAAGATTATAGAAAATTGATAGTAAAAGGGATTAGAGAGGCTGTTCCGAGGGTGAACAACATCAAGAGGGCATTTGGAAGTACCCAAGGTAAAGATGAAACTCCCCATGACTGGCTGGAAAGGTTAAAGAACAATGTCCAATTGTACACCCAATTGGATTTAGACAGCGACAGCGGGCAAACAATGTTGAAAGTACATTTTGTGCTATACTCCTGGCCGGATATTCGTAAAAAACTGGAAAAATTGGACAAGTGGCCAGAGAGAGATTTAAAGGAATTACTCGAGGAAGCTCAGAGGGTCTTTGTTCGAAGAGATGAAGAAAATTGGAAAACAAAAGCAAAAATAATGAAAAATGTTGAAAAAGACCCTCCCAAAGATACTACAATTGGCTCTCCTAAACCCACTCAATTTACTAGAGGTGACTCGAGGTCGAGTGACCCGAGTATGAACAAAGCAAACCACTATTGTACTTATTGTAAGAAACCAGGCCATGGGACCTGGTATTGTTACAGGAAGCAGAAAGACCAAGTAGTGTACCAGGAAACCCAGGCCGAAAGTGACTGAAGGTGTCAGGGGCTCTATCCAGTGGGGACCGATAAACATCAACAAGAGCCCTTGATAACTTTATTAGTAGGTCCCCACCATCAACCTGTAACGTTTCTTGTGGACACTGGAGCTGAAAGGACTTGTATTGCGGAAGTACCAAAAGGACTATACGTTACCAAAAACAACACCATAGAGATCTCAGGAGCGAAGGGTGACACTTTTACCGTCCCAATCATTCCAAATGTGGAGATCAAGGGAAATGGAAGAATTCATATTAATGACATCCTTTTTGTTCCTCAAGCAGGAATAAATCTATTGGGGAGAGACCTGCAGATTCCACTGCAAATTGGGGTAGTCCCCCGTAAAGGTAAAATGGTTACCAAGCTATTTGTATTATCAGTAAAAGATGAGAACCAGATAAACCCCATTGTCTGGGCCAAACCGGGCAACCGGGGAAAAATAGACATGACACCACTAACTGTGAACTTACTTCCAGGAACGAATCCTATTCGAGTTCCACAGTATCCCCTAACCAAGGAGAAGCGGAAGAAACTGAAGGTCACCATCGAAGAGCTGCTAGAGGATGGCATCCTAGAGCCTTGCAAGTCTCCCTTCAACACACCGATTCTGGGTGTCAGCAAACCAGACGGGGGCTGCCGACTTGTCCACGACCTGCGTAAGGTAAATGACAGAGTGGAAACCAGGTACCCCCTGGTTCCTAACCCATACACACTTTTAAATCAAATTCCACCATCACATGCCTGGTTCTCTGTTGTTGACCTTAAGGACGCATTCTGGTCATGTCCCCTAGATCCTTCCTGCAGAAACATCTTTGCATTTACTTGGGAGGATCCAGATACAGGGAGAAAGCGGCAGCTTCGATGGACTCGGTTGCCTCAGGGTTACACTGAGTCCCCCACGCTTTTTGGCCAGGCCCTTGAAGGCCTTTTAACTACCTTTGATCCACCAGAGGGCATAAAAATCACGCAGTATGTGGACGACCTGCTGGTGTCTGGGGAGCAGGAGGAGACAGTCAAATTGGCTACTATAAAACTATTAAACTTTCTAGGGCAGAAAGGGTTGCGAGTGTCAAAACAAAAATTACAATTCGTACTACAAGAAGTAAAATACCTCGGACATTTAATTGGGCATGGTACAAAAAAACTGAGTGCCGAAAGAGTAAAGGCAATAATTGACCTGCCGCCTCCAAAAACAAAACGAGAAATTAGACAGTTACTGGGCCTGTTTGGATATTGTAGGCTCTGGATTGACAAGTACTCGCAATCCGTTCAATTCCTATACGAAAAATTAACTGAGGAGGAGCCAGTACATTGGACAAAATCAGACGATCAAAAACTAAAAGATTTGAAAGACAAATTACTGCAAGCTCCAGTCCTCAGCTTACCTGCCCTAGATAAGCCCTTTGATTTGTTTGTAAATGTGGACAAAGGAGTTGCCTTTGGGGTGCTGACCCAAACGTGGGGCGGGTCCAGAAAACCTGTAGCTTTCATTTCGAAGATCTTGGACCCTGTATCAAGGGGATGGCCACAATGCATCCAGGCAATCGCAGCGTCGGCAGTTCTGGTGGCTGAGGCTCAGAAGCTGGTGTTTGGAGGGACACTCACAGTGCACACACCTCACTGTGTAAAGGCCATTCTAACTCAGCGGGCCTCAGAGTGGCTCACGGATGCCCGAATTGTGCAATATGAGAGCCTCCTAATTGAATCTAAACATCTTCACTTCGCCACATGTACCTCACAGAACCCAGCACAATTTCTTTATGGCTTACCACAAGATGACTTAGCCCACAATTGCATAAATGTGATCGACCTACAAACAAAGGTGCGGGAAGACCTAACTGACATCGCCATCCTCGAAGGGAAAAAGATCTTTGTAGACGGATCATCCAGGGTGGTACGTGGAAACCGATGCTCCGGGTATGCAGTGGTAGACGGGTTGGAAATGAAAGTAATAGAAAAAGGGAAACTACCAGGACATTGGTCTGCTCAGGTATGCGAGCTTTATGCGTTGGAAAGAGCCCTCCACCACCTAGCCGGGGAAATCGGAACTATATACACAGACTCTAAATATGCCTTCGGGGTGGTCCACACCTTTGGTAAAATATGGATGGAACGTGGGCTATTGAATTCAAAAGGGAAAGACATTTTGCACAAAGAAATGATTGTAAAAATCTTAGAGAGCTTAAAGAGACCAAAAGCCATTGCTGTGGTACATGTACCAGGACACCAAACCGGGCTCAGTCTAGAAGCTAGGGGAAATACTCTAGCAGATAATACAGCTAGAGAGGCAGCTATTGAAGGACTGTTCACGGAGACTGTTTTAAAGGTAACCACACGAGCAGCAGCGAAAAGACAAGAAACAACTGATGCAGAGGAATCGAACAAGACCAAAGAAACCTCCGAGGAGGATGAAGTCCCTAAAACCCTGGAAGCAAATAAGGAAGAGATACCATCAGCACCAGACCAACAAGGGGTAAGTGAGAAAAACTTACCCAGGCCCATTTTCAACAACAAAGAAAAAGAACAATTGGCGGCAATTGGCGGAATAGAAGACCAGGAAGGTAGGTGGCACCTTCCTGATGGTAGGCAAATTCTAAACAAAGCACTGACTCGTGAAATTTTATTTGCGATACATAGAAATTACCATTGGGGAACAAAGGCCCTAGTAGATCACTTTTCCCGGGTCTTCTGTTGCCTGGGAGTATATGAAATTGCAAACCAAATTACCAAAAATTGTCTAGTATGCCAAAAAGTCAATAAAAAACAAATGAAAAATGTTCCAAAAGGGGGAATGGACATAGCTTCTCGTCCATTCCAGAGCATCCAGATAGACTTCACAGAGATGCCCCTTGTACAGCGGTGGAAGTACCTATTAGTCATAGTAGATCACCTCACTCACTGGGTGGAAGCTTTTCCTACCACCAATGCCACCGCCCACACAGTGAGTAAGGTGCTCTTAGAACAGATAATTCCCCGCTATGGAGTCCCTCTAAGAATTGACTCAGATAGAGG
The DNA here is from genome assembly GCA_036785705.1 of Acanthornis magna. Classification (NCBI taxonomy): domain Eukaryota; kingdom Metazoa; phylum Chordata; class Aves; order Passeriformes; family Acanthizidae; genus Acanthornis; species Acanthornis magna. The sequence continues at coordinate 359,506 of JAWUZG010000170.1, read as the reverse complement.
AACTCATTTTACTTCTCAAATCACTCTAAATTTAATCAATCAATTAGGCTCAGATTGGAAATTGCATACTCCCTGGCACCCGGAGAGTTCGGGAAGAGTAGAACGCATGAATCAGACACTAAAAAGAATACTCACAAAATTAATGATAGAAACAAAGTGGTCCTGGGTTAAGTGCCTCCCACTTGCCCTATTAAGCGTTCGAACACAACCACGAACTGACATTCAAGTCTCAGCGTATGAAATGTTGTTTGGACTCCCTTATTTAGCTGGACAGCGAGAAATCGATGTAAAAGAGACTGGAAACATAGCAATAAGGGAGTATGTAAAGATCATTGCACACAACATCCAAGAGTTAAAGGAAAAGGGCCTGCTTGTGCAAACACCACCTCTTGATTTCAATTTACATAATATTCATCCAGGAGAGTGGGTGTTAATCAAATGCTGGAAAGAAAAATCTCTAACCCCCTCTTGGGAAGGCCCCTTCCAGGTTCTTTTAACAACAGAAGCAGCGATAAGAACAGCAGAAAAGGGATGGACACACATTCGGAGAGTAAAAGGTCCAGTGACTCCACCAGAGGATGAAAAAGAGCTCTGAGAAAAAGGAAAACCTTGAACCGCAACAGTATCCTTTAAAACTAAGATCTAGTCAAAGAAATGTTACCAGTTACTGTAAATGTTATTGTTGTTGAAGTTAAAAGACTGTTCAAGTTTCAAATTACCATGTTCAACATTTGTTACATATATAAAACACTAACCTTGTTTCTCTCACTTCCCACTTTTTGTAGGAAGGAAAAACTGCCTGATAAGATCTGCCTCTTCTTCTAAGACCAAAATAATTTGGCTACAAATTAACGGACACACGTTCCTCACAGGAACTGACCGAGGCCAGGTAAAAATGAATCTCCTGCGGCCTGAGGGAGAGAACGCGCTTAGCACCAGTCCAGAGACTCCAGGAAAGGAATGCCAACCACCAGCACAAGCAGGAATAGAGCCCAAACCGAGAAAGGTCACCGTACTGCTCTTCCTGGCCGTGGCACTAGTCATCTCTGTGCCGAAGATCCTGGGAGCCAAGGCGGACATAAGGTGCAACAAGTGCTATCACACCATTTACCAGACCGCAGGAAATTCATTCAAAATAAAACACTTTTTCCGTGCACATTCCTATGTAAGCCCAGGTTGCTACGATATTGTTAACTTAGGAAGGTGTACGGAAAAGGGACAGAAGTATTGGATTGGGCAAAACATTGGTACTCAAATTCAAAAGATAAAAGGAGAGTGCCCCTCCGATGATGTTTGGCTTTGTTTCAATTTCAATTATATCACAAAAGAGGAAGATTTAATAAAAAGAAAAACCTTTGAATTGGACCTGATTCAAGAAACTGTAATCGAAGAAAACCAAAAACAACAGGAAGCTGGCTTATCAAAAGTAGACCAAAATTTATTTATTGATTTGGCAGAGAGGATAAGTCAGCAACTAAATTTAACAAATTGTTGGGTGTGCGGAGGAACTTTAATGTCCGAGTACTGGCCTTGGCGAGGGGTCGGGATTGGACCCCTCGAAATCTTACAGCTGGGCAATCTTCCGCCAAACACCCGAACTGATAATGAAATTTGGCATTTAAGTAACACAGTCTTAGGGGAAGAGTGCATTTGGAGAAAAGCCCCAAGATTCTTCCAGAGGGTGGGAGAAACAACGTGTAAAAGATACCTGGTCACAGACGGGAAAAAGAGCTGGTGGCTGCCCACAACACCAAACGTATACTGGTCAAGTACACAACTACCTCATAAAAGCTGTGTTTACAACAAAATCGAGAAGCTGTTTCAATGCTGGGAGGATGGTAATCCTTTTTCCACACTTCCTGCTTTCTCGAGGTATTGGACTCAGGCGAACTCAGTTAAAGACAGTTTCTGGGCAGCTCCAGAAAATTTGTTTTGGATAAGAAATGACAACTTTTCTGTAGCCGAAAAGACTCTATTTTGTTCCTCCAGTGTTGCGCATGAGTGAAGTGGGTACACTGTGAGAGTAATGCGAAAAATCAAGGTTCCCTAAGAAAAAAGAAAAAGGGGGGAGTTTGTTATAAATGAGAGTGGAGTGATTTTTCGCATGTTGGAGTTGATGGTTGCTGTTGTATTGTTGTACCTGTTGAGTGGAGTTGAAAGTTTGGATTTTTGATAAAGTTCTAGATTGAAAAGTTAAAAAAGAGACTGTTTTAAAGATGTTTTAAGAGTGCAATGTTTCTGGGTAAAAGCATTGGGATATTAAAGTTGTTTGGAGCAAAATAAAAGGGATTGAAGGTATTTTAGATGGAAAAGCAGTTGAACCCATGTAACCCTGAGTTCAGAAGTTATGTACCTTTTTAAAAATCCTTTATCTTTGTAATTTTATTTATGTAAAACTCAGTTTTTATGTTGTATTGTAAATCTGTAAGCCCATCACCCATCCCAATATTAAAGGCACTCTGCAGCACCCGAGCTAAAAATAGAAGGTTTGCACCTCTCCGCCCACCTCAAGTGGAATACTAATGAGGCCCTTTCCCGCCTTTGCAAATTACCCCTAGGCAACGATCCATCTATTGGTGGGGAAGGCCACCTCATTAATTAGTATTCCCAATCACCAGCGAGCGAGAGGGCGGAGAGGCTAATTCGGACCAGCCCATCAAAAACTTTATAAATTTGGCTCTCTTGAGCTGAGAGCAGTCAGTCTTTTTTGTTCCAGGTGCCTTTACCACCAACAGCTGCAGACTCTGGTCTGTGCAGGGTGCCTGGTGTCTCTGTCTCTCTGACTAGCAGGGAGTCAGAGGCTGGGTCGGGTGCTGGGCCTCTTGCCCATTTTTATGGGCTATACTTAAAATCTTTTTTTTGAACTTAAGATTAGCTTAAGTTCGCCACCCGGCCTGAGGGATCTCCTTGTCCTTGGCCACCAACCGGTGGCCAGGAGAGTCTTATTGCTGTCCTGGGACCTTCCTTTTTTTTTGTGCTTTTTTTCTTTCTTTTTCCTTTCATTTCTCCCTCGGGAGATCCTGGACCTCGTGGGTTCAGCAATAAACACCTTTTGCTCTAACCCACGAGTGTGAAATTGTCTTTTTTTATGACATGACACATCAAGCAGATGCTGATAATATTGATCTTTAGTCAGTCCCTTTTTTTCCCTTTCTCTTTGCAGAAAGGCATTTTTTTGGTTGCATGTACACCCCTGAGCATAGCAAGAAATGTTCACTGCCCAAATCATTGATGGCTTTATGCACAAAATTCCCCTTTTCCACTGACAAACCCATTTGTCCTCATCCTGGGGTCAAATGGATTATTTTGCAGTTGGGAGGAACATGCTGACTCATCACAGACCTCTATTTGGTCTGTGATGTGAGTGAGAGGGTTCCTACCATCTCAGAACCTGCCTTTGCTCCCCCACACCAGCAGTGCCAGAGGATGAGCTTTGGCTGTAAATCTATTCCCCAAAAAAATGTTATTTAGGAAATAAACAGAGCCTTTTGTGGAGACATAAGGACCTGAGAATTCTTACATTTCCTTTTCTTCTGATTCTTAAAATTTTCCTCTTCAGGCAATGCCCAAGAACAGGGACTGAAAGGATTCTACATTAAGGGAACTGCTGTATAAAAATGGGCCACTGAAATTAGGAAGACAATGGAAATTTGTGTTCCTCTGGAGGGTCAGTGGGGCCCATGTTCGATAAGATACCCAGAGAAAAGTGTGGGGTCGGAATAGTTCCCCTCTGGAATTGACCCAAAGTCAGTTTGTGAAACCAGTACAGAGGCCTTTGTTTGGCCTTCAGGAAAGGTGTGCAGCTTTTGATGAAATTGTTCTCACCACACCAATGTGAATTATTAAAATGTGGATACGGATCTAATATCCATATCCACCTGAGACAGACAAAGACTCTCTAACTTGTTAAGATTAAAAAGTGTATGTTTATTTCAGAGCTGCAAAGAGAACTCCTGAATGTACAGCTCCAAAGTAACAATGCAACACAGAACTTCTTTATCTGTAACAATAATGACTATTTAAAATACAGATACACATTCATAGCATAAGCGCCTCCCATTCCCCACTTCGTATGGAAATTAGCAAAAAGTCATTAAGCATGCACAGTTCCTGCAATGGAATTGAGTCGGTGGTGATAAAATGGGTTTGAGGGCTGCTTTTGAGGAAGTAAAACTTGTCTTCCTCACTGTGACCTTCTTACCTCGCTGATTTTTGACAATACATTTGACCCTGGAAAACTCCCAATGCTCTCTTCTATTGCTTCTAAGTAGGTTGCATCTGGGCAAAATTCGTGACTGTCTAGGCTCTCCTTTGAACCTCTTTTCTTAAGATTATTAATTGTCTATTCTAAGCACAGCTGAGTAAATATCAAATAATCAAAGGCTACTCTGCATTTAATCATTAATTTCTTTCTAGCTGAGTTCTGTGTCTTTTTCTATTCTAGTTGATTTCAACAGAACTAACTTTTATCTAAAATCTCTACATTTAAGTGTCTACAAGAAAACTCTATATTTCAAATGGAGTTACAGAGTCCATTTGAAAAAATGAAAAAATTCTGGAAAACCCAGAATTAGGACGGAGCCACAGGGAGAGTCCAGTCCAACCCCTGGCCCTGTCCAGGCACCCCAACAATCCCACCCTGTGCCTGAGAGCCTTGTCCAAACGCTCAAAAGTGATGGGATGGACACCAAAATCCTTGTTTTGAGCAATTTGAAGTTGACGGAATCCAGTTTATCCAAACTCAGATATTTGAACTAAAGTTATTAGTGTACACAAATCTGGCAGTAGGATGATTCCGAGCTGTAGTCCTAAACTTAAGCTGAGCTGGAGCCCAAAATCTTACAAAAGGCTTAGAAATTATCCACAAAAATGAACAGAAAGGCTTTTAAGAATTTAAATTATCTCCTTTGGGATTATCTAGGCTGACAACACCGAGCTGAAGTGTCAGGCACTGCACCTGCAGCCCTGGGGCTTCCAAACCTCGATGATGGCAGTGCCTGCTGGGGTTGTGTGGATTCCTGGGGAGACCCAAGCTCCCCTTTAGGAGCAGCTGAATTTCCTCCTCCTTTGGTATCTCCACAATTTGCTGCCTGAAACTGTTGTTGTTCCGGCTCAGGATCACACATTCATCATATCAGGTTTTATAAACGTTGTCGTGAAACACAAGACTTAAAATGCTGCTCTCGAGACCACCTCCTGCCTAAAACCCTCTGGTTCTCACAGCAGAGACTGGTGAAGGGTTTGGTCTTCAGGCAGCATCTTTGTATCTTGCTTTTCTTGATGTTGGCTGAATGTTAGAAACTTAAAAATTATAATTGTCCTGTTAAGGTCACTGAAGGATTTCACTGAAGGATTTCACTGAAGGATTTCACTGAAGGCTTTCACTGAAGGATTCCACTGAAGGATTTCACTGAAGGATTTCACTGAAGGGTTTTTCCCACTCTGGCAAGATGTATAAAGAAGCTACACCCACCAAAGCCCACCCCCAGACCAATGCCCCTCCTGGACATTGGGAATTTGGACTGTGTGCTAAGTCAGATGATGAGAATTTGAGATAAGATAAATGTGGTACATTGTCCAAATGTCTCAAGTCTAAGGAGGAGTAAAAAAGGTCAGGTCCTGGAGTCCAGAGCTCGGATTTTAACATTATTCTGCCACTGGATCCACAGGGGTAATGAGCACCTTTCCACCACGGTGCCTCTCTCACTCTTTTCTTCTCCATCCCCTCCCCTCTCTTTTCTGTTTCTATTTCTATTTCTATTTCCATCCCTCTCTCTACCTCACATTTACTGTTAAATAAAACCTGCCCTACTGACTTCAGCATATGGTCTGGTTTGCAGTTTAATTCAGGCAGAGACAACTCTAATAATCAGATCTTAACACTGAATACCTTCCAAAAAAGAGCATTGAGGCCCAAAATATCTCGGTGTAAACGGCAGCAGAGAGGTGATTGGTTTGGAGGTGAACTCTGCCCTGAAACAAAACTCATTGAAGTAGAAATAGACAAATTAGTCTAATGCTATTTCAACCTACAATTTTTTTTTTTTTTGCCTGAGATATATACAAAATTGGTTTCCTCACTTCATTCATCTGTTATTCACTGCACTGCACCCTTGGGAACAGCCTGTTCTGTAAATACTATAAATTATGGGAATGCAGCTTGACCTTCTGTCTGTCTCACATGACTCCTCCTGCAGAAATGTCCAGCCTCGTGTGAAATGAGGGTACAATGAGGTAAAAAAAAGTTAAAAAATCTAGGAGATTAAATTTCAGGCCTCCTAAACAGAGAAGATTGGAGAGATGGGGGAGAAAAGTTCTTTTATCTCCGCAGAACGTGAGCATTTGTGAGTTTCAATCTAAGCAATTTCCCTCATTCAAATTACATTTTCGTGGGCATGCGATGTACAGAGGATTCCTGATGTGCTCAGGTCTGTTTAGCTTTCCGTCTGCAAGCGAAGTGCGTGATGAACTGCCTCGGATTACTGTGAAAAGAGATAAAACTTTATTACCTTACATCTAAAGTTAGTTAGCAAAGCCTGTCATTTCAAACACAGAGGAAGGCTGAAGTTAATGAGCTGCTCCAGCGTGGCGGGCTCCTTAGAAAGAAGCTGTGTTTCCACAAAGTGAGGGGAAAAAAACCATCACAGGATCAGTGAGAGGCCCCATAATTAATAAGGCACAAGAGCGCAGCGCTGCTTAATGTAACACAACAATTCTGAACTCCAGACACTGTCAGCATGAGCTTCCATTTGCAGAGAGTCGCTCGCTGCCCATGGAAAATCAGGAATCACCAGTCTCATCAGGGCCCGGAATGGAATTGCTTCATTATTATGCAGTTAGGAAAGCAATGCTCTGTTGCTGTTTGTGGCTCTGCTCTGCCCTTTCAATTACTTTAAGATTAATTGCGACGGTGCATCTGTTTTGTACACCGGGTTGGGGCAAGGCTCCCGCAGCACTCGGCCAAACATTCGGCACAAAAGTGAGGCTTAGAGGCATCCCAAATTTTGGAATTGTTTGGAATTATAGTTGGCACGCTCCAAGCAAGCAGGAGAGGAGGCAAGCTTGTTTGAGAGGCTGCTTTTAAACAGCGAGAGCTTCATTTGCTCTTTTATTTCATCATACTGGGTGCTGACGTCTGCACCCAGTCGCGTCAGCAGGCTGAGCAGTTACTCAGAGAATCACAGATTTCCTCAAGGAAAGAAGCAGCATATTAAAGCCATTAATTAAAGAGATGTTCTGTTCACGTCTAGGAATAACAGCCTTTTCATTATACATATGTGAAATAGAGCCACCAAGGCAGAACAGGGGACGGAATGCTCAGAAATTAAAACAATTATTGTTTAGCCATTGCTTTCCTCCTCCGTCACACACCTGGTTCTGCTCAGTGCAGCCCCAGCTTGGAGCAGGGTGAGGGAAATATATGAAGAGGTAACTCTGAAGAGCTAATTCTGAAGACATAAGAGGCTTTAATAGTGAATTAACTTTGTTGGGCCTAGTTCAAAAATTATTTCAGCTCCAGGTGCCTCTGAGAGGATGGAAAGAGTGGAATGCTTCAGAAAATGGCCTGAACAAAAGGTTAAAATAATATCAAAAATGCTGTGATGATTTTTTGAAACATCAGCAATGACAGTTTGAAATAATGACTTATTACATTAAGTAATATATTTGATACTTAGAGATGTTAGCAACATCCACTCATGGAGATATTTCTTGAGTAAAAAAGCAATTTTAAAACCAGCTGAGTAAAAGATATGTTTTAATCCTTTCATAAGGCATAGGAGAGGGAATGATAACAAGATTGTTCCCTTCCTAATGCCAATCTTAAATTTTCCAAACACTCTTCCCGTTTGTGTAAGTAAATAGCAAACAGAAAAGAGCAGAATACAATATTACACAGAGGAGAAAAGCCTCTCATGCTGGAGGTGTTAAGAAAAGTAGCACACTGGAAAAGTGATAAAATCTTATTGACAGACTACCTATCTTATTGATAGCTTGTGATTTAACATTAGAAAAAGTGAATTTAAGCTTAGAAAACTTAAACACTTTACTGTGAAATGAGGTATTTAAACCCTTATCTCCAGCATTTTCTCTTCAGTTTAGAATTTGGTGCAGAGCCTTGCAAAATCCTGTGGTTATGACACAGCCCTTCCCTTCTGAAACATCTGCTAGTAGAATTATAAATACTCCCATTATGATATTGTGGAAGTTAGGAATTGCTTTGTGTGTGTCACAAGGAATCACAAACTGATTAGCTGAATTTTTTTGAATTGCAACTGGCAATTTTATTACCTCGTTCTTATCTTGAATTGTTTAAGAAGTGAAAAAAAAAGCAAACCACAAAGAAACCAAAACAAATTTCCTGAATCCATTGCTTTCTGAATGTCTTTTCTTGCCACAGATTCTTGGTTTTATAGAAAGACTTTCCCTATTGGCATTAACAAATCTAAAGGCTCAAATCCTGAGAAAGATACCTGAATAGAACACCTGAACTCAAAGGCAAAATCCTCAGATGTGGTGTTCAAATCAACACAAACTGTCCTCTACTGAATTCTGAAGACAAAGTTACTGATGCAATGAATATTTGGCTTTTGATAAATGTCTAAATCTGACCAGTTTGATATTTATTGATCGGAAAATCGGAAAATTTTAAGTAGGCATTAAATATTTATTTCCCTGAATTGTTTCCCGAGGTTCTAAGCTTTTTCTATTGATCACACATGTTTAACTGTAATAGAAGATAAAGTTTATTCAAAATGCCTGAACTATTCTAGTGAAAAGAAAGTTCAATAAAAAGTGAAGCTTCTTGTGCTTTGATGGTCTGTTGGAAGAATTTAACGCTGGTAAATGTTAAAGCCCATGCAGATGGAATTCTTGTTAAAGAAGGTTTGGAAAATATTTTATACGTAGTGAATTTTCAAATAAACTGAAATTTATTACACAAAGTCCTTGGGAATAATAATGTTTAATAACAGTAGTGCTATATTGCTCCATTATTCTGGGGAGCAGCATCATGAAATTTATAAGCATCTTTAATAAAATGTGTAGATAAAAACATTAACCCAAGATTTTAAAGGTGTAGGGGACTATTTTTTTTTATTTTGTGATGATGGAGAATTTCCAATCCCCCTTCTGTCAACATCCATATTCTTCACCTTCCTTTTTCCTCTTCACCACACACTACAACACCTTTTGTTCTGGGACCTCAATAAAAAGCCATGAAACTCGTGCATTATATATTCCACGGTATTGCTTTAACATCTAAATTATTTTAAAATAATTTTCAGGGGAAGGAAACCTTGTAGAAATTTAAAAAATGGTGCAAATCAGCACTGGAATAAAACATAGAAGAGTGGCACTAGGAAACACCTCTCCTGAGGAAAAGAAAGTATCAAACTTGCATCCTCAAAGAACTTAATTATTTTCTGATTCCAAATTTTTCTTATCAGCTATGACCCATAATTTCAAAACAATTTTATATTTATAGTATTTGCAGCTTACATGATTGCATTTTCATACAAAGCTGTAACTGAAGCTAAAATTTCAGAATAAAACATTTTAATTCAGTCAGTTTTACTCTTCAACACTAGTAGTGTTCACTAATAGTGCTCTCATTACCTCACTTAGGAACTTGTTATAAGTCCTAGATACACTTTCATGATCTTGCAAAAAAGAGCCAAGAATTTTGAATTTTTCACTGTCAGGCCCTCAGTCCCTCACTCATATGTACATTTTAGTTAATTAGTACATTTTTGTTCTGTTCCCTTCACTCAGAGTTTGGGGACCCAATCTCCTTTCTTGGTGTGACACTACAGATTAAGACCAGGATGGGAAAAGACAGACCTGCAAAATTAATATGGACTGACTCTTCTTGCTCTTTGAAGTTCTTATACCTTATTCTGATTTTAAAATGCATTGGCTAAATTGTCACACCTTTCTGAGCAGCACCAAACGATGACAAAACTCTTTTCTTTTTACTGTCACCACCACGGCATAGCTGGAGCCAGCATTTCCACCAGAAATCTGTGTATTCACAAGTAAAAGAAGATGAAATATCCATTTTGTTTGATTTCCCATGCACACTGAGGTAATACAAGGCTTTTTGGGGGGTGTTTTTGTTTGGTTTTTTTTTTGTTTGTATGTTTATTTGGGGTTTTTAGGGGTTTTTTTTGTTTTGGTTTGGGTTTGGGTTTGGTTTTGGATGTTTTTGGTTTTTTGTTGTTTGGGTTTTTTGGTTTTTTTTTATTTTTGTTTGCTCTTTGTGGTTTTGTTTGGCTTTTTATTTTGGGGTTATTTTGTGGTGTTGGTTGGTAGGTTGGGTGGTTTTTAGTTTTTTTGTTTGTTTGTTTTGCTGTTGTTTTGGGGGGTTGGTTTTTTGCTTGGTTTTTTTTTTTTGGTGGGGTTTTTTGTTTAGGTGGGGTTTTTTTTCTTTTTTTGTTTGTTTACTTGGGTTATTTGTTGGGGGTTTTTTTGTTAGTTTGTTTATTTCTTTTTTAGTTGGTGGGGGTTTTTTTTAGAATCTGAAATCTTCAGATATTAACCAAGTTTTTTCCTGTGCTGCAAGGTTTAGCAGTTACTGCAGGCAGATCCCAGACATGGGATCAGCACCAAAACATGCAGTATTATCACATATAATAAATTACATGTGATGTGTCACAAGCTCCACTGGGATATTGTGTTCAGCTCATTTCTCTTTTCATCCAAGAGCTTTGTACTGACTTTGTTGAAGTTTTTGGGTGCAGAGAAACTCAATTATTGCAAATATGGAGATCACCCCAGCTGTGCATGTGTTTCTGGCTGAAAAACACTCAGGTGCTCGACGCAGGCAATTGATTTCACCAAATGACACAAAGCTTCAGTGAAGTTTAAAGGATATAAAACTAGATCAAGATGTGTTGCTTTCCCCTGGCTAAATTACACACAGTTAAAATGCTGTGTTTTCTTAATCTGTAACCAAAAACCCTCAAACCTCAAAGACAAAACAACTCTGTTTGACCAAGAATGGATGCAGAATTTAATATGCTCAGCTACACTCTCAGGTGAGGAAACAGAGCCAGTTTTCTGAGCATTTCTGGGGTAATGGAGAATTTAAAACATTTAGGAGGCAAATCAGCTTTCTAGGACTTTACCTTGTCACTTGTGTTCAGTTCTAAATATGACTTGGATGCTATTAAATGCTGTTTATTTACAAAGGTCTTATTGAGGCACAGTAAAATAAAATGCTTCATCCCAGGCTTGTCTTGGCAGATTGAGATCACAGGAACTGGAAAAGACAATTTCTTTTTTTTTTCACAGCTTCATTTCTAGATGATCACTCCAGATGTTATTGTGTACCTTCGATAAATATCACTTGTGCGCTCAAGAAGCGCTGCTTAGATAAAGATGAAGAATCAGAACAGCTTCAGCAACTGTTAAAAACCATGAAAACTTTTACAGTGCAATTCATCACAGCAGTTATCATCACGTCTGGGCACACGGTAGGAAAATATTGGAGCTGCAAGTAAAATAGAAAGGTTGCTAAACAGCCATGTCTTCAGGGATAGATTCGAAAACCAAAAATACAAATATTCGACTATCTGAAATTGCAGTGCATTAGGATTTGTGGGGGGAAATCTGAAGATAAAGCACATTTGCTGGCATGCAAGCAAATAAAGGCTTTAAATTTTCAGATCACACGTGCCTGGTTCCAACTCCTTTCTTAAGTAAACAGAGCCTTATTGAAAAGTTACAGCATATAGGTATTGTAGGAATGGATTGAGTATGTCTTTTATCAGCTGTGCTGAGATCACAGAGGGTGCATAACTTCATATCTTCACATCATCTTTTTATGTATTCAGTAAGGGAAGGAAAAAAAGATGAAATATTCGAGATGTTGCAAAACCACATGTTTTTAGTACACATTAGGTATTACATTAAGCTATAATTCCACTTTCTAAACTTATGACTAAGAATCTTACCCTGAAGGGTGTCAGCATTAAAATAAAGATCTCATCCTCCTTCAGTCCTGCCTCAGAGAGTACCTTTACTAGATAAATTTAACAGAATAAGCTCACCAAAAGGATCAAGACAGTTTTTCATTTTTCCCAGTTCTTTTTCCAGACAAGGACAAAAGCTTCTTTATTACAGACATGGCTGCGGAGTTGTTCAGCTATAATTACACCACAGGGGTTAGAATAGTGGGTGTTGCCTAAAAAGTATTTCATCCAAGTCAAGGTTGATTAGAAACTGCAGTTTAACATCTAAAAATGAGTAAAAGCCTGGAGGTTGTTGTAGCCCTTTCTGTGGATATATATGTATCTTATCTAATAAAAGATAATTATCACTGAACTCATTACCTTTAAAATTACAGCAAAAAAAGGATGAATTTAACGGCATATTAGACAATATGATTTTGACAGGATGTCTTTCACAGACAAATCTTACAATTTTACAATGACATTGTGAAACACGGTGTAAGACTTCTCTAAATTTTCCTCCCTAGTGCCTCCAAAGTGCTGTTGCAACATCTCCATTTGATGGTGCAGAAAAATGAGTATGAATAATAGGCATGTCTGCCTATATTTTCAATAGTCATATTTTAAACAACTACTAATAAAGTCATCCAAAATTTTTTAGACTTGGGAGGGTAATATTGAAATAAAGGCTAAATGCACATCAACAGTATATTTCAATTACTACGTAGATGTTTACAGAGAAAATGTGTGTTTTAGATGTAAATTACCTGATTTCGTCTCTTTGACCCAGACAACGTTAGAAACACTATAAAATTAAGTGATTATCCTCAAATATCAACTTTTAAATTTAGGTTTTGTGATTTTGTTTATTCAACTCACAGTTCACTCATCATTCACAGGCAGGGTGGGGAAGGGGACTATAGAAAAACAATAATCAGGCACTGCCAGGACAATAAATTCCTTCCACAAGGACGCAGGAGGCTCTAGTGAGGGATTTTTTCTCCCTCGTTGTCATTTTCCGAGGGAAGGGTAAAACAAGAAAATAATAAAAATTGTAGACATGTTCTGAAATTGCACAAACAGATTTTGCTCCATGAGAGATAGCTGGACTGAAAGCTTGCCTTCCAAGAATTTAAGAAATTGTATATAAACTTTCAGGTTTTTCAGAAACAACAAACAGAGTTATTTCCCAAAACTGCTCATCTATGTCACATGACCTCAAATGCTCTCTTCCTAAAACACCATCCAGACATGCATATCCTTTTTCCACAAGCTTTTCCTCATATTTTCCTTGAAAGTTTTCATCCTCTCCGGGAGACAAAGCACTCAGAGCGTGGGATGACTTTTCAGGCTCGACAGAGCCTGTCAACAAGACTCCACCACACTTTCCTTAAACAGGAAACATCTAATTAACTCAAAATGACACTAAACTGCCTCCCTTAAGGAACCTTGAAACAGCTAAAACTGCTCTCTTTCTAAACTTTGAGAAATTATGGGATTGTAGAAGTTTGGTGTTAAGTATCCAGAGAAGTGTGGGTTTTGGATGATCCCCTTTTTTGGTATGGTCAGGAGATTTATTTGGGGGCTTGGAGCAAATAATTTAAACAGAAGATCATGTTTTAAATTATTTAAATTATTTTAAACATAGTTTAAATATGTGATCATGTCATGGGATCTGCATTCTCCCCTTTTTAAAAGGAATCAAAGTTCAGTGTAAGAACATTTTTTAGATTTCCCCATTTACCTTCAATTGAACAGGAGGTAAAAGTAAGGAGAGAATGCTTTGAGAAATCAGTGGAGCCATAAATAACAAAAGTGATGTCAGAAGTTTCGACACACTGTGATCCTCTTTCCCATTTGGTGCAAGGATGTTAATTTAAATCTTACTTGGAAACTTTATACCCTTACTGTTCTTTACTTTTGTAATAAAATTATGGTTATTGAATTGTAAAATGCTGCACTGCAGATATGGGAACTATTAATCTAATTTTATTGTTAGTAACCTGCTATTTGGTTTTTCCATTACCTTATATTTTGTAGTTTTCTACACTTACGCAAATCTTTCATGCAGCCAAAAGTTTTCTATTGATTTTGTAATAGCTTCTCTTTGGAGAAGAATCCATCAGGCAAACAAATAAGTAAAGTAGTTTAGTTGTGAAAGTACAGAAACAATGAAGCAAGTAGAAAAATACTTTTCTGAAAGTATAAAATTAGCAGTCACATCTCAAAACTTGGCCTTCATTGCTCTTTTGTTCAAGTTCTAATACTTCTCTTTCCCATCTTTTTTAAAGAAAAATTAAATTAAATGAAAAAAGTGTTTGCACATAGGTCCAATCTTTTATTTCCATCCAGAGTGGTTTTTTATCCCTTTCTGTTCTTGCTTGGATCTCAGCTACAGGAGGACTCTCCAGTGAGGTTGTAGGAAGAGTTTTCAGGAAATATTCGATTTCAAGCATAGACCCTGAATTGGTTTTGCTTTCACTCTCATTGAAAGGTTCCTGTGATGGATCAGTCTCATGCACAAAACCCAACCAGCACCACAAACCCTCTTTGGAGAGTCCAAATCTCTGTCTCTGTGGAGAGCATTTCCACCACCCATTCTCCTTATCAATATTCTGATTATCAGGTTCAATGCCAGCTTTTCCTTTAAAAATTTGGTCTCGTGATTGCAAACACCCAAACATAGTTATTGCCCCAGGTTATGGTCAGGAATCTTGCTTAATCAATAATTTTGGTTCTCCCAGGGGATCCTGCATGCTCCCATCACTGACTGAAAGCCGAGTTTCCAAAAACTGAGATTTAAAGAGGGACAAAAAGAAGAAAGAAATAGAAGGGGATAATGAAAAATACGGCATATTAAGTAATACATGGATAAAACTAAAATATGGACTGATTTTCTTGATCCAGCAATCCTATTGGTATGGATTTTAATTATTAGGAATGTGTAGAGGAAGCTAAATTGGCATGGAAAGAGAGTTTGCATCACAAATCTGTTTGCACTGCTCTCGGTGTGCTGGGCATATTTACCCACCACAGGGACTTGTGACAAAATCCAGGCAGTGATCCTTCCTCCTGAAAATCCTGGCACCTGTCCCTTAATTCTAAATGGGCTGGAAATCAACAGAATTAAGGATTATAATGCCTGTGAACGCGCCGTTCCTAATGTTAGGGGTTGTATTTCACTTTGAAGCAAGTTCTCGCTGTTTAAATATGCATTTTTTATTTTTCACTCCCAGGGTGTGAATCATCTTATTTGTTTTTGATAATTAAATGTCAGACTCTGGAGCTCTATTTGCCTGTTTACACAGGTGGAGCACTGCGTGTTAACAGGAAATCTCTTCAGGGATTTCTGCGCTGCTTCTGTAAAGACAGGGCACAAAATTTATTAATCTCTCTGCTTATGAATGACCCCTCATTTACTCAGCACATTAATTAATGACGGCTTGAAACAAAAGGGCGTTTCTGGTGCTGTCCTGCTCTCATATGCATTGTGTGCTATGCTATCACGTATTGCTGCATTTTATCCGTACTTTTCTAACACTGCCAAAAATTTCCAGCCAACACTTCATCATTTTTATCCTCCAGTATTTGTACAATGAGAAATATTTGCTCAAAATACATATATGAATCATTGGTATTTTTAAAATCAGAAGGAATAAAGGAGATTAACACTTTTCATTCCAGTGGAAAGAAATCAAAGTAAATTGATGATGATAAGGTAATATAAAGTCAAATAAATTGATTTTGAGGTCAGTTTCTGAATTACTGAAGACTTTAACCCTCAATTAATCTCAGGACTTCTCCCATTAATAAGGAGAATTTATTCTATATTTATTTCTTTTTAACAGATAATAGTTTATAAATAAAATATTAAAAAAGCTAACATTTTGAAGTATCTTGATGCTTTAAGGTTCTTTGCAAAGCGTAATCATTGCAAATGTGCTTTCAAGTGAAAATACCAATAATAAGCTAATAAAAATCTATCTATGTTGTTATATAGGTTTTCAATCAATATTGTCGATCTTATTGAAGCTTCAGCTAAGTTCTCTGAGTAGCTGGACATTAAATTTTGTAAGTCTGGATATGGAAAACTGTTCACAAGCTCAAATTGTTCTTACCTGTTAAATAACAGTGAAACCTATAACCACAATTATCTGACTATTTGAGAAAACCAAACACAAAGACACAGCCTATCAACATCTTTCCAAAATTTAGTAGCAATATCTAGAGCTCTATTTATAATTCCCAGGAAAAACTGTTTTGCTCAGAACTACAGACCAAATATTTGGGATAGCATTTCCTTCTGTGATGCATCACAATGTGATGGGATTTTTTCCTTACTTTTGAGACGTTTTTGTGTTTCATTGTGAATCTCCATCACAAAGGTGTATAGAACAGCTCTGGATATGCAGTTCGAATTTTCTGGAGTTTCAATGTGAAATTGATATTTCTTTTCTTTCATCTTTACATAAATTTCAATTCTTTCAATCTCTTGGAAAGACACATGAAAATAGAAGTGATTTTAGGCAGTTTAAGTTTTACACTAAACCAGATACTCACTTTATTCAAACATTCTTCACAAGAATTTTTGTTGTTACTGATGGTGAATACACAAAATATTGTTATTAACAGTAACTTTATTGGCAGCCTTGTGGATTCTCTGCCTGAGTTATCAACTGATGGATTTTTATTAAAACTTCCTTTTTTACAAGAACTTTAATATTGCTGAAGAAGAGATACCAAAATAATAGATAATTCCTTTCACCTCAGCTTGGTTAACCAGTCTGATAAACATAAAAGACCTTCAATAGTCAAAAAAGCTATTAAAAACTCCCAAAACCTAGGGAATCCTGAGATTTTTTCATACGTCTTAAGTGCCAGACATAAGAGTCTTTGAGACACCACATAAAATTATCTATTTCTTACAGAACCTTAAGGGATGAAACAGAAAACGTGAAGTTCTTGTCCCCTTGGACTACATGTGATCCTTACTGTGGATTTTCAGTGTGTCCAAGGCCACTGTTGACTATCACAGATGTGTTTGGAGACAGGTGACCCTAAAAGGCTTTCAATCGCCTTCTACCCTATAATGAGTAGGTAAGAAACATCAGATTCTGGCATTGAAAAAGCTGTGAAATTGTGCAGAGCAAAGATAAAATTAGTTTTGTCCAAGTCTCATCGAACTTAGCCTTGGACACTTCCAGGGATGGAGCAGCCACAACTCCACTGGGCAATCTGGGAAGCCCCTACATCAATGTGCTGTCCCCAGGAAATGTGGACAGGCACCAAAATACTTATTTTGAACTCAACATCGACCATTTTAAGTTACAGCTTCAGACAGGCTGGGAGAGCTTGTCAAACGTCAAGCTCCGCGTCGGCCGTGAGAGAAGGTTTCTGAAATACCAACAATTAGCTCGGTTTGTCCATCTGATTTAAAACCCTGATCTTGGCTTGGAACAGCTAACGTGAGTCAATACTTTGACAGCGAGATGGCATTTGTTCAATTCAAATGACACCCATCAGGCTGACTTTTGTTCCAAAGCTCCGAGAGGTTAATTGAACGGATATGAAGGATAAGCCAGTCTGAAATTGCCTCTGCTCTGCCTCAGAAGTACTAAGCCTTTGGACTTAATTTAAGACTCCTCTCTTTTGTGCTTTAGACTGAATCATGTGGGAAGTTTAAAGGAGGAAATGTTAATAAAAGACAACTTAATTTTAAAATTTGCATATGGTAGGGAATTTGAATACAGTGGAGTTTAGTGGTATTTGCATCTATCAATGAGATCTTCTCAGCTAATACTTCTCAACTAATATATTTATGCCAATTCTTGCTAAGCCAGAGAGCTATGTGGAGAGAAACCCAAAGAGGTTCTTTCCACAAGGGCAGGTGCAACTATTCTGTCATTCTCTAGTAAGGGAAAGTGTGATATGATCTAATTATTTCTTCTTTTTAACTATTTGCAGTTTTGTTTATGATCCTAAAAGCTGAAATCATGGATAATTTAATATCAGTTAGAGTGGATCTATAATGACCTTCATCTTTATTTCAATAACAACTTGCAAGCTTTTGTTTTAGATGCAAATTAATTAAGGTAGAGCCACTGTATGCTTCAGTCAGTAGGTAATTATGAGACATTTTGGAGCATTTTTGTAAAGCATTATGCTCCGTTTTGTAAAATAGCAGCCTGTGTTGCAAACAAATGAGCAAAATTAAATCTACTAAAATTTTTTCCCTCTCTGTATGACCAAACAAAGTTAGTTTTATCTCTAGATTGTAGCAGACTTGTGATAAAGACAATACAAGAAGACAGTGTAAAGTGCCTTGTCAAAGCAAAATATTGTCTTAGTTGGAAAACATGCGAAGATGATTTTGCAGGGAGTATGGCTGCAATCCTACCCAAGATTGCTTCGTGTTTACTGTGAGAACATTTCCGATTGATTTCATTTCCGCAGTTTTCAGTTTTAGGAAATTTCACATTACTCTTGTTTCTAAGATGACAGGAAGCATATCTTTTTGCAGTGATTAATATAAGTTGCAGATGTACATATATTTTTTTCTCTTCTATTTGACACCAAGAAGATTGCAAACAACTCATGTGTTTCACAACAATAAAAAAATCAAAATTCTGTTTAAAAGGCTTCCGTTATTTTGGCTTATCTAGAGAACATCTCTAATGTAAAGAAAATCATCATACGCCTTATTCCTTAAGTTACTTTTATTTTTCATATTCTTCGGTAAGCAGTCCTAAACATTTCTGTTTCACTGGAATTAAAACTACAGGTCTTTCTGGACATATGTAAGTCTGAAGTCAGCATTCAGGTTGCTAGTCAAATGTATTTATTTGTCATAACACTTATTGTGCTGAGATTAATTATAATTTTATTTGCTTGGCCTTAAGTGGTATCTTCTCTTCCAAGGTTTACATCTTCCAAGCTGGCAAATGAAAGCAAAATCGGAAAAATGCAGTGAAGCGCTTTTCTTTCTTTGTGTTTTGGGGGGTTTTTTTGTTTGTTTTGGCTTGGTTTTGGTTTTGTTTGGGTTTTTTTGCAAACAGTAACACCACCATGCACTTGGTTTTCCTGGTCTAGGTACACAAGACAGACAGATCAACCAAATGACTGGAAATTGTTACTAATCCTAGTATTTGCTGAGATGGTCCATCAGTTTCATCCCTTTTCTAATAAACAGTCATTTGCACCCTGAAATTTCAACAAAACATCAACAACAAATGAAAATCCTCTTGTGATGTGCAGTGGCTTCCAGGAAATGTTTCAAATATATTCAAATAGTTACAGTTTTAGCTGTTAATGCCATAGTCTTAAGGAGAACTAGCATCCTTTGAATCTGCTTAGGAATAACAACACACAAAATAAATGGGATTTACAAATTAAAATATCCAGACTGGGTATTCACCTATTTTTGTCATGCAATCTCTTTGATTGTATCCAGCTCCACCAAAAATCAAACTTTCTTAATCTCTCATAAAACCTTTGGAAGTCTGCTCTGGAATTTTGGTTTCTGGATGTAATTTTGTTTTAAATTGTCACTGAGACTCTATTTTATATTGTGCTTTAAAATGTTCCTGAAGGATGTTTATTGGTGTCATCCTAACTTGTGTCAGTTGCTTTGATTTCTCATCTATTGATTACAATATCAGTGGTGAACAACTGTAAAATAAAAGCAATGAAGTTTTTTAGTTTCTTTTATTGCATTAAGTTTTTGGCATCTGGCATTCTTACAGAAGCTAATTACCATTTACAACTTTAAAAAGTTAAAGGTAAATGGCTCAGAGATTTTTTTCCTGGATCATCAGGTTCAACTTTTGCCCTCAGATTCATCCACCTTAAGAACTGTGTTTATAAATGTCAAGGTTTGTCTTAAAACCAATAGCATCTCTACCTACTGAAATATTTTTCTTTGGTTATAAACATCTTGTAAATAAATAAATTGTTAGCTTACATTTGATACTGTTTTAATGTTAACATTGAAAGATGGGGTATTTCTGGTATAGTAATTGGGATATACTAATTATTCTGCTATATTAATGTGAAAATTTTGCTTTAAAACCTATATAGTGTGGGCATTCATACATAGAGGAAAATGAGATGAATTAGGCCACTTCTGAGTAACAAAATGCTGAATAAAACCGCAGTCTGCTTTTAGAGTTTGCATTGTGGTAGAAATCAAATGGTTTTCCTGGAATGACCTCTATGATAGGACTGCTGATGGCAACGTGCACCAACTCACAGCACAGCTTTAGTGTTGTAAATCCAGTATTATATATTAAAAAAAATTAAAAATTAATATTCCAATGTATTAATTCCCCGAGTGTCTCATATACTTACAGTAGATGGTTGACTAATTAGCTGAGGTAAACATTTACAGACTTAATCCCAAATGTGCAGAATTATGATTGGACATGACAATGTGCTTGCGGAGATTTATATAACTAAATACAACATAAAATAGACTCATGGAAGGAAAATTAATCTTACAAAAATTTTAAGATGTTACCTTTTCAAAATTTTAAGTTTTCAGTTGTTACTTCTGTCTATAATTTCTAAGAGCAACTTTTTATTCCAACACAAACACCTGAGGGTCCCATGCGCAGGCATCAATCTGAAGGAATTCTTGGGTGGGTTATGTAGGAACTGAAATTAGGCAAAAGCTTTAAAACCAGCAATTTTTCACTTTTTAAATTTTTTTGGTTAGTAAAAATTAATTCAATCAGCAGTAGTTTCTCACACACAGATTTAATGTTCTGTTTATCAAATTATAGGAAATGTGAGTCTTGACCACATTGAATATTATCCCATTTTTTATTCAGTTAGTTGTTTCACAATTTTAAAATTCAGATACAGATATAAAGCTTTATTTGTTGAGCTAACTATAATAATTACTGAAAACAGAATCCATAAAATTTGTAAAAGCGAAACAACAACAAAAAAAAATTTTCTTGCAAAATTATAATACAAATTCCAGCAAAAGATAATGAAAATGCATATGCAATATTTTTATATTTGCTACTGGTATTAGTTCTTGAAGTAATTATTGCAAGGAGAGCAGTTGTTAAATATAATTCTCTTTCTAAAAAAATGGGAAATGACACATTTTATTGTATTATTTGTAACAAAAACCCCCCAAAAAACAAAAAAAAACCCCACCAAATAATAAACCAAAAAAAAAAAAGAAAAAAGACTGCATCAGTCTTTCAAGTCTGCAGTGGCACAAAACAATATCCACCATAACTTGTTTTTTATAGAGTAATTTACAAATCATTGCCTATACTTGATGATTTTACAATTGTATCTTTTGGTGTTAGAATATTGCATTGCTGAAAGCAAACCAAAGAAAGCTAAAGACTTTAATACCATTTAAAAAAATATTTAAGAAATTACAAAATAACGTGATGAGGAATGAACACCAGTGTTTTAGCCAGATGACCTTACTGTCTTCATTATAGTTGGTCAAAATATCTTAATTTAGCATTTAGCAATACTTATTTTTCCTGGTTCTACTGTATCCATATTTTTTCATGCTTTTAAAATAATAGCTTGGATGTCAAAATTAAATTTTTTAAAAAATCCTTTCTCTCTCTACCTTCTCATTTACCAAGAAATGCCTTTATTTTAGTCTTCTTCTGCAACAACATGTTTAAAATTTAATGTTCTTCTTAGGTAACATGTTTATATCCCACCATTTTATACTGCAGAAAGAGTAAAATCTCCAAATAAATAAACAAACTCATTTCATTTTGGTCATAGCTTTTGCCACTCTACCAACTTTGTGCTGATATTAAAGCACATTTCAATCTAACTTTGCAATCTTGGATTTGACCATTAGTTTTATTCATGGCCTGAAAAACCTGCCTTAATCCTGTCTATATAAAATTTTTCAGGATAAGGGATGAGGACAGGTAATAGGACCCTTTTTTCCCTTTTCATTTTTTCTATGCGGCCTTACAAAAGCCTAGTCAGGAGCAAGGCAGAAAGAAAAACTCTTTGGATTAATGATGTCTCTGATCTTTCTTGATGCTCTAAGTTGTTGAATTAATATTATGGGAAAAGGTGCTCAAGGCAGTGAAAGAAGCAAATATTCTGCCCTAATCCCAAAAGACGCTGAACAAATTTTGGAAAAGACATATACATGAAATGGCAGTTTCTATCTAATTCTGTGTAAGAGAACTGAGATGGGCAAGGTGGAACAGTTATTTATAATATAAGGATTGTGAGATAGGCTGTTTTATTTTTTCCCAAAAGACAAACCCCACTTACCGCTGTTCATGATATTATCTTCCTATCTCACGTAAGACTTCTGTTTAATGTAAATGTGGCAGATTCTGTTTCTCAGTTTTTGATAAAAAAGTATTTCCACTGGGTAGATTAAAGAGTTCTGCTTTCATGTTTCAATATTGCTTTCAGAGTCGAGGGACTGTGTTGGTCCTATCTGTAACCTGTTCTTTATTTAAAGAGAAATCCTGGCTGTCTGAAATCATGTTTTAGATCACTCTAGCTCTGCAGCAACATCGATTTGCACTTCTGGGTGAGAAATGAAAGACAACATTATACAGCATAATTATGCTGATGCCTCGGTTGAGTTCCAGCACATCTCCTGTGGGGGTTCGAGCATCAGAAGTCTGAACAAAGCTGGGTTGAAAAATAGCGTGGCTGGTCCCTTTCATTATGAGCTCAATTCCTGATCCTTGCCTTGTGGATGCACTGAATCTAATTCAGCCTTGGGTTGACACCAGTGGTAATTGCTTACGGAGGCTGGGGATGGCGGAGCCGCGGCAGTGCCACCGCGACAGGACAGAAAACGTTAATCCTTAAGTGCTTTCTGAGCATTCCTGTCAGAGGATGGAGGGGAATAGAAAAGGGCACTGCACCCTGATGGAGCCACAAAGACCTCTTGGGTCCTTCACTCAGGAAAGTTAAAAAAAAAATTTTAAAAAAAAAACCAAGATGCCTTCTGAAAAATTTGAAGACTGATTTTCTATGGTGTTATTTCTCTTCGACTTTATAAATGTGGCTAAAAGTTAAGCAACGTTTCTTTCCATCTACTGCAGGAGTTAAATAGATTCTGCCCCCCAGGGCTTTAAAGGATTATGGAATATTGTGGTATGCCTGACATCCCTCACCATAATCAAGACCTTGGTGTATCGATATGTTCCTTCCAATAGTCAGGTGCACAGAATTTATTTTCTCTCTGAGACCATTCATGAAAAGCCATTACCCCTTCACACAATTCAGCGCATGCATGGACAAGATCAAGGTAAAAATACAGAGGGAGAATTGTGCATTTATTATTTAAACTTATTGCAGATATAGCAGCTAAAATGTACTCGAAAAAATTCATTTTACTTCTAAGAGAACTTGTCAGAACCTCGAGTGACAAATGCAGTCTTATTCTACTCTGAAGGATACAGAAATTTACCCTTGACTCGAAACATGTTGAAAAATGCTTTCAATTTCTTTCTGTTTTGTGGCAGAATTCAGTAAGTCACTGGGAGCTCCCACTAGGCATGTCTTTTCCTGGTGTGAAAGTCACTCAAACTTTCATCAAGTCCCAGTCTAGCTATTTTTAAAAGTATTGCATATTTCAATAGAAGAATGTGAGGAATATCCAGTGCTTCTGGCTTTGTCAGTAGCTGGAGAATGACTAGACAGAATTCAAGTTGTAAATATTTTAATTTCCAGTTTTTCATACTGGTTTGTTAAAAACTGACCAAAGAAACACTTCATGTTCAGCCCTCAGCATTGCTTGAACTCCCCCAAATCCTGAAAATGTTTATTTTAACTGACTGTTCAGTTAGGATACTTTTGTTTTTATTTTGACTCAGTCACAAAACTGTAAAAAAGTCAGAGTAATTATAATTATAGGTGGAATGTTCATGTGACCAGAAAAGAAATGCTGAAAATAATTGAGAGTAATTTAAAGACAATTCCTTTCTGCTGAAGGAAAAGTTTGAAAAAATAAGAAAATTCAATGTGAGATTTTCAGATTCAGAGCTTCTGGAGGCTACAAAGAATATAGAGATCACTGAGTCTTTCTGAGCTGGACTTGGGAACATAACAGGTAAAATTTTTAGTGTTTCCACTTTACCATTAGAAGTTTATTTGTTTTACTTTATGCTATCAGAACTCTTGATCTTTACTTGGTCTGAGAGGATACATGAAATAAAAGCCAAGCTAAATGGTCTAAGTGAGCAATTACATGAAAATTCTAGAGCTATGTGGGTAAAAATGTCCTCGTTGATGGACTGAATTTTCCTCTCAGTCTGTCCCAAATAAAAGGGTAGTATAATTATCATAAATATGTTTTGTCAAAGTATATTTTTAGAAAAACCAACAACTTTCACCACCTCTGAGATGCTGAGCTCTCTGTTTATCTACTCCAAAGATCAGATGCTAATTAGAAATACTTTTTTAATACAATTACTCTTATATTGAAAAAGGCTATCAGTAAAAAGCTGAAGAAAAATTCTCACACATTTCCATTTTATACTGATTAATCAGGGTTTAGGAAATAGGTCAGAGTTTATTCACTTTATATTTCAGAAGATCTATAAACATTTATTAATTTTAATGGGGTTTAAGTGTCACCTTCATTTTGAATATCTTATATTAAGGGACAAAAAAAAAAAAGTCCACATTTTATGATCTGTCAAAAACATAAAGGAATATATTATTTATCAGGTCCAAAGCAGAGTAGAAGAATGATTGTAAAAGGAAAACAGACTCAAAACAGTGTCTGCACTTCATCAATTATTGTAAATACTTCTCAGACAACAATAAGGATTGGAATATTATTTCTGGACCCTGAAATTATTTGGGAAATCAGAAAATCAGGAAATTCTCAAAAGAATTTAAAGGTCATTAGTATGAATAAGAACACAACTTTGAAATTATCAGAGTACACAGAAACAAAAATCACCAGGCTGTGAGTTAGCAGCTGGTGAGAAACTGCTGGAGTAATTCTGTGCAAATAGAAAAAAAATGGTGACCATTAGGAAGTGATTTTGGTACATTTAGTTTTCAGTATGTGTTAATGAATTTATTTAAAAATCCAGCTGAAAGTCCTGTTCCACATCAGGAATCTGTCAACAGAAGAGCCGAACATGGAGAGGAGTAGAAAATGGTTTGAGATTGTCCTTATTAAAGGTGTCTGTGTCAAGAAGGGTCCAAACTTTAAAGAGAGCCTCATTTCAGTTCTGTTTTCACAAAGATCTTTGCCTCTGCCTGAAGAATCTGGCAAAATAGATTTGACAGGACAATATACACATTACGACATATCTTTTTATCAAGTGGTACTCCCACTTTGCTCTTTCCCCGCAGTCATAAAACACCGCTGGTGCAAAACCCTTCACGTCTTCATCACAGCCATTAACGCTCCGGGGTCCTCTGCCCAAATCTGCTGCAAAGGTCACTGTTTCAAACCCCTCCCTGTCCTTGCTGGGAAGAAATCTGCTTTTTCCACAGTCTAATACAGAGAATTGATGACCTGGTGGAGTGGGGGGAAACAAAAAGTGGGAGCGGAGGGGAAATGTGACCTTCTCAGCATGAGAACAGGCTGTGGGGTTGGAATGTGTGGTGACTTTACTGATGGAGCTATGTTTTTGTGTCCCTGTCAGGGGAAGCACAGCTCTTGATAAGAGAGGAAATGGAAAAGTAAAAGCCGGCAGGATGTCACAGGGATCTCGCACTGACGTGAGTGGGAAAGGTGGAAATTCACAACAGGGCTCCTGTGAAGCTTCCACCTTCTCCAGATCACATCAGAGATGCTTCATCACATTCACGCTGTCACTCACACCCAGGGTGAGCTCCTGAGTGTCCCAGAGCTGCCAGGAGAGCTTTTTTACCTCCGTTATGCCCACTGTGCTTCAAAATAAAGCTATTTTCAGGAGGCAGCACCCATGACAGATGACTGGAAGGAAAAGAATGCCACTCCCATTCCCTCTCTGCTGGTTGTTATATTGACATTTTATAATGAAGGGAGGAGTGTATGTTTACCTACAGCTCCATGGCACCTTAAATATGAGGCACCAAGCTCTATACCTTGCATTTTTTCCATTGAATTGCCTTGCACGAGCAATTATTCAAAAATTTCTGAATGTGCACCTTAAATATGAGGTACCGAGCTCTATGCCTTGCATTTTACCCATTAAGTTGTCTTGCACCAGCAATTATTCAAGAATTTCTCAATGTGCATCTTAAATATGAGGTACCGAGCTCTATGCCTTGCATTTTACCCATTAAATTGTCTTGCACCAACAATGATTCAAAAATTTCTGAATGTGGCTGGTTTTGAACCCAAATTACCACCAAGAGGCATGGTGAACCCCTAGTTGCTTCACTTAACTATTTGCACACACAAATATGCTTTTTATTCATACAGTAAATAACTCCTTCATAGTAATTTAGTGGCTTTTTTATTTCCATGTTATAGTTTCAGTGATTTAATCATTCATTATAGCTCTAAAACAGGATGGCCACATCTCAAGGCAAGGAGATCTAGGTTTACGACATGCTAAAGGTCACTGAACAATTATTGGGGTTACTAATTGACTTTAATTTTTTATAGTTCTGTCAAAAAGTTGTATTGCATGTATGGCATGCATGCTGTGTAAAAATGATTTAGCTATTGGATCACTTTCAAAGGCCTTAAAAGAAAACACTGTCTAGACAAAGAAAGGGCCATAAAATGGTCCTGCAAGATTATGGTTAACTTTAAGGTTTAATGACATACTTTCTACACAGTATTGCAACCAAAAAAAAGCAAATTAATGACATTAAGTTTGCCGTCACCTGTAGTGGAAGAAGACCTTTTTACATTTTACACTTAATTCACTCTTTCATCTGAGTAGTACCTCTGAAAATAAATCAGAACTGAGTAAAGAAAATTTGACATTGTAACTACAGAGTGCTACTAATAATAGTAAACAGACAAAATGCAAAATAAAAAAGGAAAAACTTACCCTTTAAATCTTGGAGCTGCCTTTGTAATTGCTTGTTTGTTTCCCATTCGTGATTTCGTTTAGGTTTCTATTACAGCAGATAATAAGATGAAATAAAAATGGTCCAGATTACAATACTGTTACTCAAATAGAATAATACTTTATTAAAAAAGTTGCTCCGCAGTCTTCAGCAGGATTGTTCTTGCAGCACAGTGCTTGTTAAATGGAATTTCTGCTTCTTAGCTCTGCTCTGCTTAGGTTCACATCCTCATTTACACACACATATAACTCCTGATTTTGGTGGGATTCGTGATTTTAGATACCATTACAGTAGTGCCTAAATCTGTGCCTAAAAATTGTGTTTTTCCACAGACTTATTTCAAGCTCTGAAATGTGACTCTGCCTGGACATGGAAGGAGAAATGCATTGAATCTTGCTTTCTCTGGCCTACAAAACTGAAAACGTGATTTGGAAGGAAAATATGACAGTGCTGGCCAGGGTTAGAGGGTGGACGGAAGCAGTAGGATGATGTCCACCCCAAACTGAACTGGCCCAACATCTGACATGAGCTCAGTTTGAAATTGGCCAATTCATTAAACTGTCTGGCTTTGCCTGAACAATTCAGGCTTCAAAAGAAATTTTAAAGGTCCTTTTCTTGCCCGGAGGTGGTAGGAAGTGCTAAGAGCTCGACTTTTTGGCTCTACAGAATTGGATAGCGTAAAGTTTTATGGTTTTGTAGTTAATAACTTGAGAACAAGCTCATCTGCATTCCATGGCAGAGTATTCCAGAGAAACAGAGACAAAAAGGGACCAAAAGCAAGAGGGATTGAAAGTTGGAGGAATTAAAAGCTGAAAACTTAAACTTTAGAATAGTTTCAGCTTGATCTGCCCAAAAAACCCAAACCAAACCCAAACCAATGCAAACCAAACCAAATAAACCAAACCAAACCAAACCAAACCAAACCAAACCAAACCAAACCAAACCAAACCAAACCAAACCAAACTAACCCAAACCAAACCAAACCAAACCAAACCAAACCAAACCAAACCAACCCAAACCAAACCAAACCAACAAAATCTCCCCAAAAAGGACACACTACTAAACTCATATGTGTAAATAATACTACCCCCCAAAAATGTGTTTCGCAGTGTAAGAAACATGGAATAAAAATATTACCACTGTGAATTTCAATTTTGCAGAGGCGGTATTTTCAGCAAGTAAAACTTTGATGGCAAATCCCATCATCCTCCAGTCTGCAAGTGAAAGTTTAACCTGGAGGACTCAGGATAGAATCAAAAACCAAAATGAGTTCTGAAAACGAGCCAAGCCAAGGTCCTTGATGTGTGCATTGAAGGGATTAAACATTCTTCTCTTTAAATTACACTGGCTCGTAAATTCAGCCTTTCTGATGCGACAGAAACACTTCTGGGCTGTGGCTGTTACTGGAAGTTTTAGTCCTGGAACGCCACATGGAGTGTTTGAAGAGTTGCCCGCAGCAGGAGAGGCGAGGATGGAGTGCCAGCCTCCTGTGAGCGATGCTGCCGTGGAGGAAGCCGTTTCTGAGAAGGAAAGTGAAAACCCACGGACGTCTCCAGCGTGACAAATCGTGCTACTTGGCAGGCAAAACATGTGATTTTCAGGAAAGAAGATATAAATACACATCCGTGAGTAACTTTTGATGGAGCTGGAGTCATCAGCATTGAGATTTGCGTCTCTAGCATGACTGGGAATGGCTTGTCATTAAGCCCAGTCCATTAGCAGTAGTATGACAATTTCTAAAGTCAAATTCACATTAATCATATAGCACATCACATTTTGATATGTTTGATATGCTGTTCAATTTTTAATTTAGAATTTCAATCCATTTATCAAGGAAGACCTCATTTAGAAGTGAGCATTTCCTTTCTGAAATAGAAGAAACTTTTTCTGAAGTAGAATTTGACACTTAGAGTATTTTTGGACCCTTGGTTCGAAATTTCCTCTGGAATTTTTCTTCAATTATTAAAACAGAGTTATTGAAAATTATCAAGGTCAGAGAGAAATTCTAAAGCACAAATGAATCAAAAATACATGCACCAAAGTAATACATGAATAATGAATATTTAATGGTAGCTCTTTGGATATTGGTTTCTTGATATGGGTCTGCTTTAAAAGATACGCTGCAATTTTCAATTCTTAAAATCTGCTGAATAATATTTCTCGCTTGATTGAGCCAATAGGCAAAAATGTAAGCTAATAGGATCACAAGCTCTTTAGATTAATTTTAAATCATGATTAATAGAAGTTATATACATCCACAAGAGAATCAATTTGTGAACTCTTAATGGATCATATCCACTTAGTCCCAAATTTGTTTTTCTCCTTCAAGGAGAAAATATATTAAAGCCACTTAGGGTCAATTCTGAATATTTAAGTGTATTTCGAAAGCGGATAAAATATCACTTCCCTTCAGAAGGATTTGAGATGCATTTTTGTGGAGCAGATTGAGCACATAGGTAAGCAAAACAACCTCTACTGAGAGGATTTTTGTCCTCAGAACATCTTAACTTTGACTCCTCAGAGCAAATTTTTCAGCTGTAATGCAGGTCTCTTCCCTACAGTTTTTCCAGTAATTTAGAGTTAAAATGTAATAAGCCAACAAATATCTAGTTTTGTTATAATGGCAGCAAAAAAAAAAAAGAAAAAAAAGAAAAAAAGAATGTATTATAAGAAATATCTCAATATCTTTAAGACTGCTAAGTTTTGTTTGAATTCACAGTTTGTTCTGGCAATCTGACATCAGACATTTAAAAAGTCCAGAACTGGGTCTGAAAAATGAAAAAATCAATAACAGGTTTCCTGCTTTTGCCCATATGAGACATTTAATTCATCTGTTTAATTCAGTTTAATTTATAACATTAATAATACAATTTCTTAATGACTACAGGAAAAGGGGATGATTTGCATTTTTATTTACTTGACAAGCTGAAGTCTTTATCCTCTTCAAATACGTTTCCCCCTTGAGAATATCAACCCTTAATTACACGTCTAGCTAATAAAGAAGTGAAAATCACATGTAGTGGACTCCTGCCTTAAAGAAATGGGGGGAGCTTTCCACCACTATCACTAGATAGTAATTATTTGACAGTCTGTTTATTAAAACTTTTAAATCATTCTATAAAACTTCGTTGCAGAAATCATAGGTCAGCTGAAGAAGTTACTAGGGCAGCTCAAAATTATTTTGTTACTCCTTGATCATCTTAAACAAATTTACTAACTTTAAGTAAATTAATTATGATTACTACTGATCATCTAAGAACTGAGGTACACTTAGATACCTTTAGACACACCTCACCTTTAGAAGTAGCATCACATTTCTTAATTTTGTTGATATTTTATGCAAATTGCTGCAAAATATGTAACATTTTGGCTTAATGATTAAAAAGAAAATATTCTGCTCTTGTTAGATTTGAAATAAAAATTAATTCTCAAAAAAAATTTAAATAGAGAACCCATCATAGAAATCTTTTTATTGTGAGGTAAACTATGATTTGTAACATAGCATTTTAAAGGTAATTAGTTGCTTAAACTTTTTTTAATGTTAAAGTGGCAAAAAATGCCTTTGTAAGTACATTGCAGTTTCTCACTTAGATTCTGAAGACAAAAATATTTTGACACTTCCTCAATGAAGAAATTGCATCTATCATGACTGTTTTAAGAGATTTTTTTCTTTTTGCTCTTTAGTAGCTGTGATCTTTTATTTGAAGTATACAAAATCAGGTACTTACTTAAAGAACCTAAGAAAATGCTGCCTGCTCTGGTATGTGGCAACTGGGAGGCTGGTTTTATTAGGAATATCTCACCCGGAGTATATTATTATATTTGTGTAATCTCTTCCTTGAATTTAATACAAAAATTTTCTTCAGACCCCAGAACATAAGGTTAGACTCTGGCTTCAGTCACAGAGGCAGCAATAGTATAAGTAGTGATTATTATCTTGCCAAAAATGGTCATCAAATGTAAAGAAAGACATTTTGTTAATAACTGGATTTACAAATCTAACTTCCTGTCACTAGAATATCTTGGTGTTTCAGTTCAATATGAACAAGAGCTACTTATCTTTAGCTCCATATTTTTAATTATGTTATTAAGTCAAGTGCAGTTACAATGCCAAGGATATATCACATGTTCGGGTCCATAAATCGTGCTTTTTAAAGGACAGAAAAAAAATCTCAAGATATGGCATGTTTGGGCTTGGTGTTGTTTTTCATTTTAATTTTACAAATATTAATTTCTGAGATCAATATTTACTTTTATTTTCTTATTCTACTTTAATAGTTTTTCACCCAAATAAAAGTGAAAGAAATCATTGATTTATTTCCAATATTAATTTCTTTGCAATATTGTAACTTTGAAGCATTGAATTATTTCTGAAAAGTTTATAAAGTTAAATAAGAGATTTTTCAAGGAACTGATTTTGATAGGGAGGAACAAGAAAATGAAACCTGAAAATAATCAAACAAATATCAAGCAAACAAAACCCAAACCCCAAACTATATATCAGATATTATATTGTTGTCAACAGTAAATAAGGAAAATTATTTTTAAATATCATAGTCTAATGACTTAGTGGGGAAAAAAAACCTCAGAATTTTGTGACTGGTTGATTTATAAGGCTTTTATTTTTGATACTGAAATTTTTTGTAGAACATTAAACTCTCTACTGTTCATTACTTGGTCCTAAATTTGACATATGTAGTATGTATTACAGTGTAATTTCTGCCTATTTATAATTTGCTCATGTGACTGCCATTGGATTTCTGAATTGAGTCCAGATCCACAGTAAATGAGTCTATTTATAAAAGACAAGTTTAGCACTCGAAATCTGTGCAGCAGGATGTGACTGAAAAGTTACTTTCATAGAGACATTAGCAGTAACATTTCTGATAATCTGTCGTGATTTAATATTTCCTTGGCCAATGATCACTAAATAAAGTAACATAAACTCATTAACAAGAAAATAATGTTTGGATTTCATGCCATTTCTAAGAGTTGAAAAAATACACCACTGATACACCATCCAAAACTCAAATTTTAGCTTCTAAATTTGGCTAGGAGATAGAATAGATATAAATTTTCCCAAAAGAGACAATTTTTCCAAGAGAAAGTTTTTCGGTTTTTTTGTTTGGTTTTTTTTTTTGGTTGGTTGTTTGGGTTTGTTGTTGTTGTTGTTTTTTGTTTGATTGGGGTTTTTTTGTTTGTTTGGGGTTTTTTTTATTTTTTTAACCTCGAGTAAAGATGTATTGTGGAGAAAGGACATTGTTTTCTGAATTTTTACCTAGTCCATTAATTTTGCATTTGGGTAAAGACAAAACCTACACGATTGCCTGTCAGACTTTGGAGATTCAGTGATATCAAAATGATTACCTGGACCTTTGCTGTGGGATTTGTCCCATCACACAATAGTCAGATTTCATTTTTAATGAGTAATAGATACATGTGTGATCACTTCCCAGGGGTTTCACTGTTTTTTTCTCGTGTATATGAAGAAGAATAAGAAAGTCAATGGAGATCCACCTCAAAATGGACAACTGCCCTGCCTGAAAATTTATCTGAGATGTGGGGATGAATTCTGATTGCCTTCTGAGGAACATGGATTTGGATTATCATCTCAGACTCAAAATACAATATCTCGCTATTTGGATAAGAAAAAGTCCTCCTTTGGTTTTCATTATGAAAATGAGAAAGATTAGATGTTCAGATGTATAGTCATAGGAAACACACCTTATTATCTCTCCTGACACAGGTAAAACCATTCCATTGTTGTCTCTAGGAGAAAAATTCTAATTTGAAATTGCCTGATTGCCACTAAAATCCTCACTGGTTCCAAGAGTCACTTATTGCTACCAGAATGACCTCATTTTATACATTTCTTATTAGATTATACAACTACTTCTATTTTTTTAAGGCATGGTAGGCCAATACTGGGCATCAGTTTGTTGTTGTGTCCCAAATACGTCTTGTTTTGAAGAAGGAAGTGTTACTTTTTGGGGTTGTGAATGCACCCCTATGTCTTAACTCTCCTCGACCTTTAGGTTCTTTCTCATAGGAGTGATTTTTCTTTTCTTTCTGAATTATTAAGCTGCTGATTGTCGTCTTGGAGATAAAGAATTTTTTAGCTTTGCTGAAAAATGCCAAATGTGAGAAAGATAATTCTTCACTGAGTTTTTTTTTTGCTTGTCAATTTTTTTTTTTGTTTATCACATAAAAATCAACCTCTTTAAAGTTTTTATGGAAAAAAAAAATTAAGATGTTTCAAACACACCTCTAAATTTCCAACTCTCTAAGGCCATAGATGGCATCTGAGAAATTTTAAAAAGGCAACAATAGTAAAAATTGTTTTCTAGACCCTTTAATGTTTTACATAACAAAAAAGTTATTTATTTTTAAACCTAGATATACATACGTGTATGAATGGCTAAATCTTACAGTGCCTTTGGAACTGGACAACTAAAATAAGGCTTAGAGGCATATTATTACATCATCTAGCATTGCATTTTTAAATCTGAATGTGACAATGGCACGTAGTGACACAACTAGATATTAGCTGTGAAATTGCTCACAATTTTATCAAGAAAAGAAAAGATCATTTCAGAGCACAATGAGAGAAAAACTTCCCAAGGGGAAAAAGAAAGAAAGAAAATTTCAGCCTTCTTTAGAGATAATTCAAATGACTAACTGAAAACTGAAATGAATGATGCTTTAAAGTTACGGTTAAGCCATTCTGAGAACAAAATTATCTACAGGAATTTAAACCTGGAGAAAAAAAATTAAAGCTTTTCCTCTGCTAGCCATACTAGCAAATCTATGTGCAGTATCACTTAAAGAATAGGTGTAAGACTGAACATGGGGGTTTTTCAGAGCATGTTGTTTTCCCACAAAAATCAGAATTTTCTCTGTTATTTGAAAACACTGCAGCACCGTCCCTTCCTGAAACAGAAGAGTGATGATGTCTGGGTGCAGTCATTACTGCACATTAGCCGGAGATTGTGACACAGGCATTGCACAAATTCCGTGACTGAATAAGGTGAAGACACATTTTTACTTCCAAATCCCTTTCTCAAGATGTTTCTGTAAAAAGTAGAACTCAGTATATGGAAAAAAACCCAGAATTAGCTCTTTGAATTTGGAGACCATAACTGGGAAAGTCGCCTAGAATTCAGTAAATCACTCAATCTAGCTCTGTGCTTGGTGCAAAATTTGGGTTGAGAATAACTCCCAGTAAAGAATGGTCTTGGTTTTTTTACATTTCCCCAGAAGAATAATTTTTGTAACTGTTAGTAATTACATTAAAAAACCAAACCAAACCAAACAAATCAAACCAACCAAAACCAAAACCAAAAAAAACCGAACCAAGCAATCAACCAACCAACCAAAAAAAATTGAAAAACACCCCCAACATAAAAAAAAAAATCCTTCTTATTCAACTGAACTTGTTTTCCCTGTCCAAATACTGTTGCAAATTTGTGTCCAAGGTCTGTAGGCTTTCACACAAGACCATTTGAAAATGATTATTGACTTTGAATAATATCATAGAGCTACAGCCATTTCTCATCACTTGATTTTTTATGCCTACTGCAAAGCAGATTTTGAAATGGGTCATCTATGTAGAAGTAAATTTTATCTTCAGCTTTAGAAAAAGCCTAATTGAGGGATAGTGTTAATACTTTTAATGATCTTTGAAAGTGTGATGCAAGACTCAGTTAGATACATTCACGAGTAATGGCCCAAAAGAAGTCATGCTCTAAATCACTGTGTGTCGTGGTTAAAAAAAACTCTGAAATACATGAGGAAAGTGCTATGATGCCACTAAAACCACTTTTCTTAACTGAAGGAATAAAAGAGTAATTGTCTAAAAGAAAAGGGAGGGATACACTCATGTATATGAGAACAGAGATAATGTGTAAAGAACGGTGGAAAAAAAAAGTTAATTCATCCGCAATGTGTATGTATGGAACAGTGAAAAGCAACTGAGCTGTAATAAAACATTTTTATCTTTATTCAGCAGTAAGATCTGTTACCACAAACAGCTGGGAAAAGGCTTTTTGTCATCATTATACTGATAATTGTAAAGAAAGTCGTGCTTAGCCAATAATCTGCACAGATTATCAAAGTTGTTGGCATGTACTGTATCTGCTAGCTAGAAGATATGTTGGCCTATTTGTGGATAGGAATACCTCGATTTATTTTAGTATTTTGTTTAGAATCCTTAAATATTATTAAATACATACTTCAAAATAAAATAAGGCTACCTTGAACACCAATTTTAATTTCAAAAATATTAAAACACACGACATGGCAAGCACTTTTGAAATTCCAAGTCCTTTCGCTCAAAAAAATTCATAGCCAAATTTTTATTTTTCCTACTGTAGCAAGACAAATAAAAACCCTTTTTCAAATAAAAGGGTTTCAGATACTTCTTTCTGCCTAATTCTAGGCAATAGGAAACAATGTGAAGCACGGATGTGGATGGTTTGGGTGTCATCCACGGCTGGTATTTGCCACACTTTATTCTAAATTTCTACATTTGTATGAAAAAATCCTCAACCCATTAACTGCAAAGAAGGGAGTAAAAAAGAAGTCAAAGAGGGCCAAGCCGCTCACTCATCTAAACCTGTGCACAGTAAGAGTTTTGTTTGCTGAAGAGAGCAATTCAGTGCATTTCCAAACCACAGAAATCTGCCTGACAACTTTAATTGTGCTGCCTGAGGTGAGAGCAATAAAGAGTGAGTGCTAAAGCCAAAGTTTTCAGTATTATTTCTTGAGTAAAAGTTTAAAACATCTTTTTTTTTTCTTTTTCTTTCTTTTTTTAAAGATTTCGTTTTACCAAAAAGGAAAAATGTCTCAGTTTAACTAGAAAATATTATCTGGAGACTGCAGTGTTTTCCTGCTGTTAAAATACTCAGCTGCTTTTAAAATTCGTCATAGAGGCTTTCTGCAGCTACAATTGTGAAATAATAAACATGTGTTTTCTGTGCCGAATCTATTAAAATAAATTGTTTTTAACATCAAACCATGTTATTTTACATTTTCATGCCCACATTTTTCACCCACACCACTCAATTAAAGTCTGAATTCAAACCGAGACTTAATAAAACAAACTTGATAAAGAAATTAAAGATAATATGTTAATTAACTAGGAATAGTAAATGTAATAAATTAACCATTTCTTCAAGGTTAATTAGACCAGGTTAATTGATTGTAAAGCCATTTACTCTGACTGCAGGGTCTCTGCTATGATTCACTTAAAAAAATCCAACAAGCAGCTTGACTTTCAGTAGTAGAAATTGTCCTTTCAGTCTTTGGGTTCTGCTTTACCTATTTGTAAGCAACAACTTCTTTAATTTTGCTTAATGCCTCACCTTCAATCCCAACAGATTCTGTGATATGATTAATTTCAAGCTTCAGACAGTTCACTTCTTCCTCTGCTTCTGTCTCCAAGGTTCTTATTACTCATTTCTCTAAAAGGAGGAATTGACAAAATGTAATATTAAGTCTTTTGCCATCAATATCCTCAGCCAGCTCCTCATGTCTTGCTTTTCCTGAGCTGTTATTGCACTTCTCTTATCTTCCAACACCAATGCAGTATTTGTCATTTATGCCTTTTTAAGTTTTTTCACTTACACGAATGCTTTTTTGAATCATTTTATCAGGGATTTGGATGAATTCCACAAAGTTACATCCTTTCTGCTTCTAGGTTCAGAGGCCAAATATCAACCAATGTGCACCTGAAAACCTACAAAGTCTGGCCCACAAGCAGAAGAGAAATAAAATAACTTTATAGCCCTCGTGTCCAAGACCAGTCTGCTCTGACATAACACAGCTTCTCTTTAGTTCCCATTTATTACTGCTGAGTAATTAACAACATCATTTAATGGGTCATGGTTTTAAACTGAAAAAGGGTAGGTTTAGGTTAGATATTGGTAAGGAAATCCTAACAAGTTGGGCAGGGCTTGGAGCAGCCTGGTCTAGGGGAAGATGTCCCAGCCCATGGCAGAGCGTGGAATGGGATGAGTTTTAATGTCCCTTCCAACCCAAACCATTCTGTGATTCTGTGATTTTACAGTTTAAAAGTGCAAGTGCACATTCATGAACTTCTTTCTCTGACAGGCTGTCCTGCAGCAGACCACCTTTTCTGTTTTCTGAAGCACTACAAAGTCTTGAAGTCACAAGAGCATCCACAAAAATTAGATGGATCCTAGTGTGCTCCTCTTTTCAGGAACATCCTGGACATCCATCAGCGAGGCAGATTGCTGATATTCTTATTCACAGTCACTTCGGGAATAGATTTTATTCCAGCTCTTAAGATTAATATTGCTTCTACAGATCAGCTCCTCTTTCTCGCTGGGCTTTTTTGGATGGCCACTGCTCCCAAATACAACAGGATTATCAGCAAGATATACCTTCAGTTTACCTTAAGTTTTAGTTTGATTTTCCATCCTCAAATCCTTCTAAATCCCTAGGAAACCTCTTTGCTGCCTGTTTCCACCAATAACCATGTATTGAATTTTCTGACCTTAAAAAAAATAGATCTTCAGGTATAAGTAAAGAGCTTTCTACAATTATGCAAGCGTTCTCTGAAAATATCCTTCCATGACTTTTTAATCTCAAAAATCCATACTCATCAAACACTGGAAGATCCAGGGAGAAGAAAACATATTTACTTCAAAGACAAGAAACAAGCTGCTTTAACACATTTTTGTGCTTTTAATTTTAAACAAATATTTCCCTATGATTACTTAGTCTGTAATGTTTTACTTTTTGTTGCCTTCACCTCGTCACTCAAATTCTTTGTCTGAAGTCCAAAATACTGCTTAGACATCTCGGAGATATATCTCTTCTGTACGTGAGGACTTGCCCTTGAGAAAATCCATGGAAATAAATGGATTTTCAATGGCCAGGGTTCAGTCAAATCACATGCAGATGGCATATCCTTTTTCCACAGGTAGGTGTGTGTGTGTGTAGATATGGAAGTGTAACCTTGTGCATAAACACTGCACTTTTCACTAATTTGGTCCCAACAACATTAAAATAATTTCTCTGAATACTCCGGAATAGAAACTTTAAAGTTTCAGTTTAAACATTTAGTACTTTATTTATTCGGAAACTCCTTATAAATTCTGCCCTCGCTACAGTTGGTCATTAAATGTCATGAGCATTCCACAAATCACAGATTATGCCTTTTTTTTTTTTTTGTAGGGTGGAATAATTTCGTTTTATCTCACCTGTGCCCTGCAGGTGTTCCTGCTGCTGCCTCTCTCAGGTGACAGGTCACAAAGTGATGTAGTTCAGCGCTGTAGTCACTGGGATATTCCAGAAAGGATTACTGAGGTTTGCACTCTTCTACTTTGAGAAAATATAAAAAAATGAATGGAATCCATTTAACAATCTCCCCCACATCAGGAAGACTGGTAGCCACCCTAAGGTGGATTTGCAACCTGTAAACCTTGGGTCTTCTTACTCTAGAAGGAAAGAAAACTCACCCATGAGGTTGCAGTAAAGGCTACTTTATCTGGACAAAGCCATTTGTCTTTCCCACCGTGAATCTCAACCACAAAATTACATATGGCATGATATAAGGAGGATTTTTTGAGCGTTTTAAGACTTGATATGACATCTCTTCAACGGTCAAAATAGAAATGCTTATGCTGCTCTGATTGTGCCTCATTCATAGGCTCAAATCTCACAGTCATAAGGATATAAGGAATAAAATATAGAGTAATGTAACCCAGGGGCATCCTGTAGCAGGATATCTCTGGTCCCTCCTTAAATCCAACCTCATAAACCCACCAATAATGTGCTTTTCCTACTTTTGTGAAGGGAGATTCCTCTTGGTCTTGTACTTAATGTGATAATTTGGCCCCGTGAAAACTTA
This sequence comes from Acanthornis magna, assembly GCA_036785705.1. Taxonomy (NCBI): domain Eukaryota; kingdom Metazoa; phylum Chordata; class Aves; order Passeriformes; family Acanthizidae; genus Acanthornis; species Acanthornis magna. Next base: position 320,686 of record JAWUZG010000170.1, on the reverse strand, counting down.
AATTTGACAATTTTTTTCCTTGTGTAATTTAATAAATATAAGAAAAGAAGACAACTCTTAAACAAAAATATTTGCTTCATGACACAGGTTGAAGTGAGAGGACTTAAAAAGATAACTTGCCTTGATCTTGTCATCTTTGTTCATTTTGTTTTGGTTCACAAACCTTCAGCAGTTTCTTGAACTGCAAAAACTGCCATACATTGTGACCACAGCTCGTCCAGATATTTTTTAATCTTGATTGTGGAACTGTGTCCTACTGCCAGCATTGTCCGCTTTTCGTGTTAAATTATGTTAAATTGTGTTAAATTTTGTGTTAAACATTAACCCAAAGAAAACAAGGATGTGCGCTGAGGGCCGTAGTGGCTGTTCCTCTGTAAGCAAGAGAGATGTAACTTGTTTTTACAGATAAACAAGACTGTGTGTTTATTTGATGTATCTTGATGTGATGGGTTTGAAGGCACTAGATGCAATTGGAAAAACAATCTCTGTCTTAGGATAGACTGTGCTTATCAGAACCGTTGTCTCTGGATAGCACAGATATCAAAATGTAAGATTATTCTGTTTTTTTTGCTGCTTTCCCTTGTGAAATTTGTTTTACTCTCAGTCAGAAAATTCAGTGGCTCTTCTGAAGTGTAAAGGTCATGTGTTTTATAATTTTAGGACCTCAGAAGTTCTCCAAGTGTTAATTTATCTCTGACTTCCAAGCCTCTCAGTGTTCCTGTATTACTTATGAAATAACAGAGACACAGCTTCACCTTGATGAATTTTTTTCCTGCAGTCTTTATCATATTTCTCATTTATTTCATATTCACATAAGCAGGACCCTTATGAATCTACCTTAAATGATTTTCAAGAAGATTTATACTGCTCATTTGTATTTCCATATCACTGCTGAGACAAGGCAATTTGCCAGAGGTAAACAAAAAGGGTATGTAATAGATTGTTCCTAATTATTACAGACAAACAAAGTGTGTAAAAAGAACACAGAATAAATGAAAATGATGAAAGAGAACTGGCAGAATTCATTGAAACCTACTGATTTTTTTTTCCTCAATAATAATACTAATCTTCCATTATGAAAAGTGTAGGTGTGGGTAGAGGTATACACAATAATTTTCCTATTATCTTTTTGTTTTTTCAGCAGGAAGTTGTCCCATTGCAATATGATGAACATTTCTATCTCTGTTTCCTCCTCATCTTTTAAGAATAACCTATAGGCTAAAAAGTAAACAACTTAGCAGCTTTATAATATTCACCTGCTTCCCAAACCTTTTAGGATTACTCTCAGATCAAGGACTACTGCAAAATTAGATAACCCAAGCTCAGGTCAAATTTTCTGATTGTGTATGACGTGCTCTGGAATATTTAATCTGGTTTGCATAATTGTAGAGGCACAAAAGGCATTATTTTAACGTCTTTTAGTTGAGCCTGGGAAGAAAGAAGTGGAGGGGGGAAAGGTATTTGAAGATTTGTGTCGTTATTTCTCATTGCCCTACTTAGATCTGATTGATGATTAATTAATTTCCCTAAGTGGATTTTTTTTTTTTTTTTGCCTGTGATGATAACCACACAGGGAGTGACTTCTCCCTGCTGTTATCTCAACCCACACGACTTTTGTTGTACTGTCTCTTGAAAAATTGAAGAGGGAAGAGATACAGCCAAGGTCGATCCACCACAGTATGGGATACTCAGGGAACAGACTCAGTGAGATGCTTATTCTTAATTATGAACTTTATTAATGTTAGTAAAATAAATACATGCTGTTCCATTCATGTCTGGTCCCAATACAACTCTTTTCAGTAAGTTATATTTGTGAAGTAGAGTAGTAAACTGGAAGAGTAGAGAAGCGGCACACTTCTATATTACTTTAAAATAAAGCTTGAATTTTTTTGTGTTGACATGACATTTTGACATATGCTATCTAAGGTCTTATTTGATATATAGTAATATTTTCTCCTTTCAGGTGAAGAATTCTAGCAAATCCCTGAAGAACTAGGTGTTATCAACATAGAATAGCAATACAGTTAGAGAAGATTTGATTTGCAAGTCTGAAAATTAAAAGCTTGTTATTTATGACAAAAAGTTTTACTTTGCTTACTTGGAATCTCAATGCAGTCTAAATAACTGATTTTTAATTATTTGACTGACAATCTCTAACACTTCTGTTGATTAAATCATAGAAATGTATTGATTCTTTAGAAGATATTGGTTCATCCAGAGCCCTGCAGTTTAAAACTTGTGTCCCATTTTATTTCCTATCTCCAAACACTTGAGGCCTTTGTATCTCCTTGAGCATTCCAGTTTTCACTGTTTTAATGACACAATTTAGTAAATAAGCTGAATTTCTACATTAGAGAAGGACACTGCAATGTATTTTACCCAGACTGACCTAGTAGACCACTTTAAAAGGATTCCCATCTGCCTCTTGAAATGGGCAAAAATAATCAGGCGGGGAAATTGCAAAAGTTGCTGAAATTCACAGAGTTCTTTATCATAATGTTTCTCAAACATTTAAAACACTACTTCTGACTAGTAATGAAAACATCAGCCAAAACCTTGGAGGAAAAACAAAATTCAAAACTGACGTACACTTGCAGCAGACTTATGTAACTCGGGCTGCAGAAATGCCATTTTCCTAACAACCACTTGCAACGTTTAACTAAAATTTTTCCGGACGCAGCGGTGTACATCTTGGCGGGAGGCATCTCACCGCTGTGTTAAGCCTCGGAGTAGCAGGCTTGACACATTTAATAACATCCTTCCATAAACTGGGAACAAAGCTGCTCCGGAGATGGCTCCAAAGTCGCCCTGCCAGGCTGTAATGCTGCAGGATTAAGGAGACTGATACTTGGCACAAAATAAACTGAATAAAAGAAATGTTAAGCTGGGGAAAGTTTATTATATTGATGCGTTGTGAGAGAACCATAAAGGTAAATCTTAATTCCTTCTTTATTGATCTTTGTAGAATCTTAGAGAATGCACTGCTTCTGCTAGAGTGTATTTACCTCATTGGTCATAACTTTCTGAGGTAATATACTGATTTTCTGTGGACATCTGTCACTTGCCCTACACTTTAGGAGGCAAAAATGGAAGAAGGAATCTGACCGTCTGTAAGGGCAGCTGGGATTCATCAAACTCAGATCAGCATAAAAGTTCAGGCTTGAACACAGCACTAAAAATAATAAAAAATCCCCAAACAAAACCCCACAGATTTCAGCAATGAATTTACACTTTCCTGAAGCATCACCCTTCACCCATTTCCAAAGAGAATAGGCAACCCTTGCATGTTTTGTGGTTGGAAGAAGAAATGCAGATTCAAAACAAGGGCAGAACGTGCTGCAATAGGTAATATATGTACCCACCGTATGGGGAGAGCCATTTTCACAGCGAGACATAAAACCTGCAGAACACTGCCAATTAGTTTTGGCTTTGCACTTTATGGGAACAGATTTAAGTAGCTCATCTCTCTCCTTAAGGCCTCACTTAATTTGCCGCTGGAGCGTTGCCAGTGAGATCTTTCCTCCTGCTCTGGTCTTGCTTTTGCTGACTGTCCTCGCACGGTGGGGCGGGTGGGAGTTTCCTTCTCCAGCCTTCAGAGAACCAAAAAATCTCTCAGGTTTGTTGTGCCCCTGCCCCAGGCACCGAAAGGTCTTTGAAGGGTGTCCTAAATGCAGGATCTGTAGATGATAATCCCTTCTGAGCTGATGCTCCTCTGAGTCATACATAGCGCAGCTCATTACAGAGGGTGCTTACCGTCCTGTTTGCTACTGAATCTGAAATTTATTTTCCCAGAGATGTCAATACATGAGGTGGAGAGATCCCCAGAGCCGCTGGTCTTTAATCTGTTTTTTTCTAACCTCATTAATAATGCAGGGAGAATTGAATTCTGGGTTCTGAAAACGTAAAGACCGTGGAAGACGCTTCAAAACATTAACTTTTCCTTTAATTGAATACAGAAAAAAAAAGACACATCTTGTACAGGAAAACAGAAGTGAGGTTTCTTGGATAGTATTTATTTAGGCTATTTAACAGGGATAAACCCTATAAATATTTGAGTGCTCTTAAGATATTTCATTCAAGGAAGAAAATTAAATAAATGGTTCCAGACACTGCGTTCAGAAATTTGCTTCCACGCACCTCAAAATTAAAGTATTGATTCTCCAAGTCGTTGTATTATGACAAAGGTCAGGATCTGACCCCTCTTAGTCTGGTCCTGCCCATTTCTTTGTAAATGCCAAGTTCTGTCAGCAACTGTTTATAAAAATAGACTTTGCTGTGTTATAATAATTAATGGAAGGATGTCATTATTGTTTGTGGAGATAGGGTCAGTTTGCACTTCGGACTTCCAACACTATAAACTCTTTTTAATGGATTTCTTTTTTTCTCTTTGCTGAGAACGGGAATTTAATCCCAGTGTCTGGTTACCTCAGAATTTACATTTAGACTGCAGCAATTGCCAGGACAGTTTATTAATTGTGCTTAGCGTTGATTCCGAGGCAAGAGGAAAGTGAAAATATTCATTTATGTAGATGTACTGACGGAACTTTGGACAAATGTGTCACTAATGCTCCATCTTGGCGCTTTTGCCTGCAGCCCTGGCTCCAGAGTGGTGCCAGGAAAGGCTTTCCTCCCGATGCTGTGTGTGGTTGGATCAGTGCACACAGGACCTGTTTTTGCTGCTTTTTGATTTTCAGCTGCTGCGCAGCCTTTGCCAAGGGGGCTTAGAATAGTAAAGCATGTTGAGAGAGCTGGGGGCTGAATTTACAATTTATTGTCTCTGAACTCACAATTTGCTATCTATGCATCATTCCTAAATAGAATCAAGCTCTTTAGCTGTTTGGCAATATTTTCCATCAGGTTTTTTCTGTGTGTGTTGTTGGGGCTTATTTGCCTGTTTGATTTCTTGCTCTGTTTCTGTTCTGTTCCATTTTGCCCTGTTTCCTGGAAAATCTTTTACAAACCAATTTCGTTGCCATGTTGCCCTTCTGCTGCTGGTTAGAAAACCTGGAATCCAGGAATGGGAATGAAATAGACCTCTGGTTTCCTTGGCTGTTTGTGCTGTGTTGCTCAGGTAGGCTGAACCCAGCTTTTTGACTACAAGATTGTCTGGGTTTAATTTTCCAAAAACTTTAAAGACCAGAAGGCAATTTCATCTGGAAGTCCTCTGACTGAAGATGTCCAGGCTTCTAGGTTTGCGGGATAAATTGTTAAATAAAAAACACACTTAAACCAAACAGGAATAGAGTTTAAGTGCAGTTTTCAACTCTATTCTATGGTAGTTTAGGGAATCAACTCCCCCAAATAACAAAATTATTGCTTCTGAAACTAAGATACAGACGGAAAAAGCTGAGTCTCAAAGGTTGGAAATGAGTCTGAGAAATATTAGAGCAATGGTTCTAATACACTCTGAAAGATGTAGTTCATGACTTTTATTTCTGTACTTGTCTTATTTAAGTTACCTTTAGTCAGATAATGGCAATTTTCTGGGGAAAAAAGAGGAGCCAACAAGATTAAAAAGTGACAAATGTGACTGGATATAGTGTTTTGAGTATTATGTTCCCAATGACTGATGGCAGATCAATACTTTCAGATTTTTCTGCAGTGGATACCTAGAAAACGCAACATATTAGAAACTTTTTAGTGGTATTTGTATAACTGCTACCTTTAAAAGCCAATATTTTTCTACTTGTTTTTTCCTTTTCTTGTACTTGTGGGTTTTGCATTATTTTGAAAAGTTATTTAAATATGAGTTTTATTTAATTTGCCTTAATTTTGATATTTATAACATGCAGATAAATATTGCATAGTTGTGCTGTTAGCAAACGGTTGCTTTGAAGATTTTAACACCTATCTGTAACATTCCAGTCCCATTTATCTCATTTTTATGCTAATAATACCAATTCTGCCACCCAGTTTCAGTGACTGATGCCTAAAATCAGAACTCCTCGAGTTCTCTAACTTCCAATTTTTTTTAAAATTTTTTTGTTTGTTTGTTTGTTTGTTTTTTGCATTTCACACTCCTCCTTCAAAAGTTAGTTCCCTTACTAAGGAATAAAGGAAAAAAGAGGTTAGGGACTAGACCAATAGGGGTTTTAAATTTATAGTGTAAGACGTAGATAAATTTTAAATATTTTACTTGGAACTCAAAGTCCCAAAATCACAACATCTTCTCTCATTCTGACAGACCTTTTTCAGTTTCCTAACTGGACGATGAGCAACAAGTGGTTTCTAACCTCAGATCCACAAGTCCTGACCCAGCTCCTCAGCCTTTGGAGTGCAAGGCGGGGGAGGAAAAAAAGGAGGTTTAAATCCTTTCTCTCCTATCCCGAGGCAAAAACTGAGCTGATGAAATAAATCTTCTCTCCTCTGACTAAACTGGACCACTGTGTATAAAGATGTAACTCTATTTTTTTGTTCTACTTGCTGTGAACATTTTATGTGGCTACATACAAGCATTTAAGGCCTGGCAGGCAAGGAAAAAAAAAAAAATTCAGAAGAATCTTTTATTCCTGCGACTGTGTGTGCTTTCTCAGGTGGTTTGTGGATAACAAAGATAACGTGGAGAGCAGGGAGCCTGACCCAAGCCCACATCTTCAGACTTGAGTGTTTTTAACCAATTACTTATTTTCCCCCAGGCTGCATAGCAGTGCAGGTCTGTGAGAAACTCACCGACTGCAGTTCAGTGAGAATTCTCCTCTGAAAGAGCAGCAGGCAGCTCAGAATGCCCACAAGTTAACACAGGATCTCTGCTGGGTCCCAGACAGACAGCTCTGACAAAAAGGCTTTAGAAAGGTAACAACAAAATCACCACTTTTTTTTTTTTTTCTTTTTTTTTCCCCCTTATTTATAAAATCGCCTGAACGCTGCTGTGAGAGATCAAGCACCTCAGTGCCTGACCTGGGAGCTCCACTTGCTTCCAGACTGGTAGAGCTGAAGTTTAAAGAAAACTGAGTGTTTCTTTGTGGGACTGGGGCAATCAGGTGCTTGCACTGGACCTTTGTGTAGAACTGGAAAAGCAAGATTTATGGAGAAATGTACCTTCTCCTTAAATTCTGGTTTAGGTGCTGTTTCAGTGCTATTTTTCTGTGCAGCCTGCACTGGTTTTGTGCATGGATTATTTTTTTTAAATATATTGATATCTACATATATATAGCATATATAAAATAAATGATACTTAGTTGTATTTTTACACATATATTTCTATAGTTTGGATGGTGTTGCATCTGCTACAGATCATGGAATACACTTACTTTTCTCTCCTCTTCTGTATTAGTTAAAATCATTCAAGCACTGTGCTTCCTGTATTATTAATAAATATTTTCAGAGTTCGACACCTGTTTTCCAGAAGGTTTATCTTTCCTATGGAAGCCTTACAAGACTAAGCTGGACATCAGATAAAGGAACATTCCTGCACTTATTGAAAACTCTCTGAACATTTTCTCCATCTCCATGCTGAAGGCCTGGTTTCTGAGAAACTCGGACTTTTCTGGTCTTCCACAAAGCTGTCTGCAGGAGAGACAGAGGAAGCATTGAAAATGAGGTTTAAAAATCTCCGTGGATCCCAGCTGGGATGGACACAGTGCAGCATCCACAGTCCTGTTTTAATATTCCTGTGGACACACCTCACCACCAGCGCAGGTGATGCATCTCACCCCATTAATCCCATCCTGAAACCCCACTGAAGTCCACACGAGGTAGTTCCATGCTGGCTCCACCAATTCCCAAAGTGACAAATCATTAAACCTTTTACTGTTTCCAGGCAGATTGAGGACACTGTTGTGATTAAAATTCCTTTAGTGATAAAATTGCTTGTGAGGGAAATTAAAGCCCTTCTCTCACAAGAGCAGACTATTGAAAATAGAGAGCTGCAGTGCAAGGTTCCAAGAATTAAGTTAAGCGTGGAAAGTTAAAAATGGAGAGCAGCACTGTCTGACTATTTTAATATTTCCTTCGATAAGACACTGGCTTAACTGAGGCCTTAAAATACACACCTGACTGGAGTTATTTTCAAAATGCTTTGGAGTTTTGATGTGTTTGCAAACACATTCTGCACTTTAGTGTAACTCTGGGAGTGCTAGAGGAGACTGTCCTGCCTTCTGCAGCATCAGTGTGTTTCCACTTGGCCAATGCAGGCTGTAAAAAGGACAGAAATTCAGAGTGTGTGACCTTCCAGCCCATGGAGTCCAAGCTGTGCCCAATCTCCACTTTGATCCCAGCCTGGGGCACTGAGTGACACATCCAGGAATTCCTCGGACACCTCCCGGGATGGGGACTCCAAACCTCCCTGGACATGCTCCCTCAGTCTCCCCTCAATTTCTTTCTTAACCGTTATATAAACAATTATTTTCAATTACTTGACAAGAGATAGTCGCGTTTATGTTCTACAAGGAAAGGAAGATTTGAATTTCGTTGTAACTCACAATGTACTTAACAGAAAGGATTTTGAGGGCTTTGGTCTCAAAGTTTTGGGGTTTGTAGTGGAAGAGTTTTATGGCAGCAAGGATACTGTGTCAAAGACAAGAGTGGTACTTCTGCATTCTGAAAAGGAAATGTAAAATATTACTACCCCTGTGGTAGAGAACCATTTTAGTGTGTTAGATTTAATGGTGCCAGCTTTACTGCACCGGACTATTAAGAGAAACTGTAGCCTGATGACTTATCATTCAACTTTTATTGGCTATGGCTGATGCTTCTAAACTGTATCCACGTGAAAAAGGGAATAACTTGCTGTTTTTAAAAGAGTTCATGAGCTTCTGAAATCACTTCAGTGAAATGCTCTCCATAGATGATTGAATTAGTTACCAAGGCCAGAGTTTATTGCCATTAATTATATCACTAGCCATCATGAAGGACACCTGTGGGTAATTCCATCATGGTTTCAAGTAGCAGCAGTAGAGGATCAATATTCTGTTTATATGTCTGATTTTCTGCTGCTGGGTACGCATGATTAATTAACCTTTGTATCACATAATTTAATTTAATGGATTTAAAGCAGGACAACTTCGGGTCATGGGGAATAGACAGCAGTTTCACAGTTCAGAAACTGTCATTAATGGAATTCAATTAATATATTAAAATTGGTAGGTAATAGAGAGGAGTCTGCCCTGGGTGAACAACCTGCCCACTCTCAACACTTGACAGATGAGTCTTCTAAAAGTGCTGATCAATAACCTCAAAAAACTCCTAAAACTCTCTGCGTGCACAGCAGGGGCTGTGCCATACCAGACACACCTGAGAGATCTTGCCCTTCACCTCCAAATGTGGAAACAATGCTGCATCCACAGGTAATATCTACTTCAGCTTTTATTTAAATTAATATATTTGCATTAAAACAATTCTGCTAAGTGAGCAAGTGCTGGTATGTGTTGTGGTGGGTTTGGGTTGGTTTTTTTTTCCTCCCCAAGCATGAGTGTTAGAGAAGTTAATTTTCTTCCACAGAGGCAGTTTGGGGCGAGGAATACAAGTGCCTGAGGCTGACAGTAAGCACAGGGCTGTGGGTGTTTGGCTGCACAACACTTTCTGCGGGGTTAATTAACGCCTGGGGCTGCAGGAGCAACGCTGAAGTTTCAGGTGAATGTGCTTCAAGAGAATTCTGCCAGCCAGAATTAACGGAGTCGACTCAGCTGCTTAAAGCCCTCCTTGGAAAAGAGGGGAGGTGGGGGAATTCCTGTTTTGAAAGGGAAAGGATCTGTCTGGAGGAATAGTTTTCCGTCTGGATATTGCATTTTATAAAGACCAAAATTTTCACAAGGATGTAGGTATGAAATATAAATATTTTTCTCCTTAGGAAGAAGAATTCCCTACTGCTGTTGTGCTTCAAAACTTTCCCAGGCCCAGGTATGCAGGATATTCAGATACACTATATTATCTCTGTACAATATTTTTTAGTGAGTGATTTCTCCAAAACATAAATGTGGACATAATTCAGTGTTAACTTCTTCAACAGCTGCTGATCAATCAGAAGGTTGGTATCACTGGTATCTCTTGCTCTTCTGTACAAAGTGGTTATCAGAAAGCAGGGTGAAAATAATTTTCTTTTAATTTTTGACTCACAAATGGCATTTTATTGAGAGACTTAATGCAAAGAACAAGCTCCTGGTGTGCTCAAATGTGCTGAAAATATCAAAGTATGCTCAAATTGTTCTAATGTATTCTATTAATGTACTCAGGTTTAAGCATATTCAAACTTGACAGGAATGCCACTGGGATTACACAGTTTAGAACACTTTAAAATTTATTTTTCAGTTTGAGATTAGTTCAGTTCTCTTCCCCCCCTTACCATTTTCCCTTTTAAGGTTAAAAAAAACCAATCTTCTTCAAGTTGTAGAGTTACCCCTCTGACTCAGAACTTTTTAGAAGCCAATTGTGAACAGTTTTCTGCTTGTTGCATATGAAAATTCTAGTGGCTGATCAGGTACAAAAGCATTAAACCTAATGAAAATCTTTAAATCTTTCTATAATCTGATGGTATTTATGATTTTTTTTTTTTAAATCCTGAGCTTTTTCATAGCTTTTTAATAACCTTTCCGCTGTGAACCAATTCTTAGCACATTAACTCGCAGGGAAGCTGTGTGAAGCTTCCCTCTGTCTCCTCTTGTGGAAGAAATATCCTCTCTGTACTCAAGGTGTGCAGAATCACCATTCCCAGTATTAAAATAGCGCTAAAGCCATCTGAGATGTGGCCAGAATTAGTGTTGGTGTCAGAGAACTCCTTTCCTACCATCAAAAGTGAATCCAGTGATGGATTGTGCTGTGGGTGTGGAACTCACAACTGGCTGTGGACCAAAAATGGATTTTTCTCTGTCAAACACCACTTGTAAAACTATGACTTTGCCATGGGCTTGTCCCAATACTTTTTTAAAAATAAAAAGTTCTGAAAAATCCCTCTGTCTAAGTGAAGCAGTATTGCATCTTCCCTAATGGGTTATGAGCACTTCAGATTCTTAAAAATATTTAATAAATTGTGCTGAGGATACCTAGTATTTTACAGAGCCCAATTTGACAAACTTCAGGAATGAGACAAATCCTTTTCTCACAAACATAGTGATGGTGGTAAAAATGAGCTGCTTTTTTCTTTAATGCCTTAGTTGCCTTTTTATGACTTTCCAGAGATGGAAGATATTCTGCGTTTTGCTTTGCTCTATAATTTTTCAGTGAAATTTAATTTAAATAGGACAATTTCCTAAGGAAAAAGTATTTAGGGGAAAAATTAAAAAGACAAAAGTCACTGTTCACAAAATTTCTAAATAGAAATAAAGTAAATAGGATTATTCAATGTAAATTGGAGGTACCTAATCCTTAGCTAGAAGGATGGCTTTGTAATTGTACCTGTACTGGAATAAAATTTATATTCCTCTACATTTGTAAAAACTTGAATTATAAAAATATTAAAAATGTATATATTTGACAGCTTAATAGAGAATCCTCAAAAGATGTTTGCATTGTGGGACTCGTTGACAAGCTGAAAAAATTTGAAGTTGTTGACAGAAAAACCGAAAGGAAAAGCTGGTTAGATTACTGGAAACTCCAAAAAGCTCACTTAGGTCAGCACAAAGATCTCTTGAGCAACTCTGAATCAAAGTAGTAAGGGCTATTACAAACCCACCAAATTAAAATGTTTAAAAATTTTAACTCTCCTGATTCAGCTAACTCAGCCCACACAACCATCACAACTTTTAAAACAAGGAAGGGAAGGAGATGGGAAGGAAGCGCCAAAACTGCCGCTTCAAAATTCTCTTCTGACTTAGTGAAATTGCTGTAAGGACAAACTCAGCCTCAGGTTTTCCAAGAGGCTTTTGGAAAATGAAATCCCACACCCTAGGAAATTCTGGAGGAGCAGATGGTTCTGTGCACTGCCCACTGGAATCCCTTCAGCTGTGCCATGCGGGGAATTTCACTTTGGAAGTCAAAATAAACCACTTTGACTTCCTTTTGAAATGACTTTGGGGCGCGCTCACGGCCAAATGTGGCGCTGACGAAAAAATGAAGCCCACGGGTAAAATCAAAGAAGATCTCCCTGTCTGTTCTGCTTGACCCAAAGCCTCGCATGTGAGCTCAGCTCTTTACAGAAGGGGACATGAAAAGGGGGGAAAGGGAAATAAATCAGCAGTTCTTCTTGTCTTATGGATGTGCTGTGTGGAGTGAAGGTGGCTGCAGCCTGCTGTCAAATCTTGGGCTGGCCTGTCCCACAGAAGCTACTTTTTGTCCCAATTTAGTGAAATTGACTAGAAAAAAAATATATGGCTCAGAAATATGGCACTGTGGTTGTGGCCAACAGTAGCAGCGGAGAGATCTGTGATCTTCCAATGTGATTCCTACATTTTCTTTGGTCTTCCCTTGTCATTTTAACAAAGCCAAGGCATGTAGGAGAGGAGAAAAAGAGGAGAGGAGAAAAATTTTCTAAGAGGAGAAAAATTAAATATTACTTGTCCTAGGTTTGCCACAAAGCAAATTTAATCTGAGGGATGTAGTGGTACACTTATATATTCAAATATAAGGATTTAACAAAACTACCAAAGAGGCGTCTTTCACTGTCTCCCTGTGCTTGCTCTTCAGCTTTGTAAAATAATTTAAGGCAAATACTCATGGTGTAAAACTAAAGGCAGACTTATTTCAAAGGCTGTTCTCCTGAAATTGCAATGCTTAAGTTTGAACTGCTGCTGATGGCACAAACCTCTCCTGTAACTGAAACTCAACACTGTGACTCGATGAAGCAAATATTCTCACTAATTTACAGGTGTAAAGTAGGGAATTGAGGCATGGGAGAGAGTTTAATTTAATCAGGTGACTGTGATATTAAACTAATTTCAAATTTGTCTGCCGAATTCTGCCAGAGGTCTGTGACTAGGTTTAAATAAATCATATCAATTACTTAAGCTATTACCAGCTATGCAACTAATTAGAGGAAAATACAGTACATTGGATGTAAAATAGTTCAACACCGTTGCAGAATGGCTTTAAAATCATTTAGTTTTGTCCTGATGTTAGGTCTATGGAACAGTATAATTACACACCTCTATTTAACCCTGAAGTAAGATGAGGGATCCGCCACCCTCACAACAGTTTAATTAAAAAGAGGAGAGATTTTAATTCAATGTCACCCTCTGTTATGGGGGCTGACCCTCCACCAGCAGAACATTCGGCTGCAGCAGAACACAGTGTCACTTGGAGCTGTCCAGAATTATTAATGATCACCAACCTAATAATTATTTTTTAAGCTTCAATGGCACCTCTTTTTTTTTTTTTCTTTTTTCTTCTTTTTTTTGGCAACACCTGTGCAGTCCTCCTTAAGTAAAAGTGTTACGAAGTGGAGGGTGGATAAAAGTTTTTGACAAACAGCACCGAACTACCCATAAACATAGAGGATATTTCAGAATAAAATGAACTCCACATGGGGCGCGGAATCCTGGAACATGTAAACATGCTTCCAGCAGTGTTACAGATCAGTAGCTTGACAAAGTGTTAGCTCTGTTCTTTTTTTTTTTTTAATAACTAAAGCTGCACTTTATTTCCACTTATAAAAATAGCCTTTTATCATCTGTCCAGAGTTATATAATTTAAATGTAGGAGCATTCATTACCCTGAGAGTTGCATGCAGGAGTGCCCATTTGTAAGGCGTTTTATAAAACAACTTTATAATTTAAAGGAAAATTCATATGTGTTAGTTAGAGTTCTATGCAGATGTGGTAATTTCTATCTATTTTGAGAAATTAATTTTGTGTAGGTCATAGAACAATCCAGACCAGAAAGCCTGAGGGTTCAGGATTCCTTTAATGTGACTTGAACGGGCTTCCAAGTACCCTATAGACTTTCTTTTTCTACAAACATATCACTCCATGTCCACCCAGCAAGTATGACAGAGGTAAAGGCAAAGCAATTAGAAGACTAATTTAAAAAATATTTAAATTAATTTAATAAATATTGTGGGGAATTTTTATAAAGGGCAGATAATATTAGGAGAAGGATGACTTCCTATATATGAAAATATATGCAGTGGTTGTGGATGACAGATTGAATCAACATTTCTGCTTCGAAAAACATGGAGAAAGCTGTCAGCTCTGCCAAGACTGCACAGATATTGGAAGAATTCTGTGTTATAAAGGTGTACATGCAAGAATTTTTTTTTTCCCATGAAGTCTTTAGATATGCTGAGCTCGAAGGGACCCACCAGGATCACCCAGTCCAGCCCCTGGTCCTGCACAGACACCCCAAAATCCCACCCTGTGCATCCCTGGAAATGCTATCCAAGCACTCCTGGAGCTCTGGCAGATTTGGGAATGTCACCATTCCCTGGGGAGCCTGGGCAGTGCCCAGCACCCTCTGGGGGAAGAACCTTTCCATGATCTCCATCCCAAGCCTCCTGACACGGCTCTAGCCATTCCCTGGGTCCAGTCCCCATCCCAGGGAACGGAGATTGGAGCTGCCCCTCGGGAGGATGTTGAAAACCCCAATGAAGTTTGGGGTTTTTAGCCTTACATTGGCCATACGAGTGTGGTGAAACCACTCCATGTCCGCATCAGGCCAGGATGGGAGCAGAAGTCATCATTCAAATTAATGCATTAAAATCTACAAACTGTGTTAAAGGCCACCGCTGCACCAAAATTCATGTGGATCAGCTAAGTTAATAAAATGCAGTGAATCAGTAATGCAATGCTGTGGCAATTAAGAAAAATTATATGGAACCTCATGAGCAGGAAGACAGAGAATTAACTAATTACTTGTGCTGACGTTGCATTAATTTTGATGCATATGCATTTTTGTGCAGGAAATACACTAACATCTAGCAGAATAATGAAACAGAGTAGCCATTCTCAGTTCATATTGTATAATTTTCCTTTTTCTCGGAATCACTGGAAATTTCTGTCAGACCTATGAGTACAGGTCGATGTTAGGGAGTTAGGGGATATAGCCTGTGGTAAGACAATGCTGCTGAGAATGATAAATTCATTTATTTTATGAGTCCTGCCTGCAAGTTCAGGGTCTAAATCGTGTCTGTAATCTGAATTGTCTATTAATGAAATCATTGAGCCATCCTGGTGAATGAGAGGGATACATGAGGAGGTCTCCAAGACTCTTCTGATTTCAAATGAGTGACTCTTGTGTTTTGCCGAAATGGAGGGGCCAGGTTAGTACCACATTTCCAGGAAAAGGATGAAGACATCTCTTTGAACCTGGATTAACCTTTCCATTTTTACCATCCTTGCAAAATTATATTTTATATCTGAAACAGTAGGCAAGTCATGTTTTGGCTGGAAGGTGAATTTAAAGGGAAAACTGGTTCCAGAATAATTAGGAAAATTATCATCTTATAACTATCCTTAAATACTTTCATGATAATAACTGCGATATCTTTAGGGTATTATTAAATCAGTAATGTTACGAAGCACATGTAGGAAGCCAACAGCCCTAAGAGGATCCTTTCCAAATGAACAGATTCATTTTTACGATTGCAAGCCTGTAAAGCTTTCCTAGCTTTGTTGGTTTCCTAAAAAATTGCAAATTAAGTAATTTGTATTTCAGTTTATTAGCACTCAATGAAGAAATGAGGAAGGGTGGTGAACTGGGATATGTACCAAGGTCTCTGTCTTCAGCTGAAAGCAAACACATGAAGATGGAACATTTGACCATTTGGGGAAAATAAAAACCCAACAAAATCTTGGTCTCTGTCAACTTAAATGGGAGGTTTTTGCCTACAGTAATTTTCCTTTTTTTCCAAACATGTGATGTGGATTTTCTGTATTGCTAGATGAGGGCTGCGTATAAAATAAGTGATAGTGCTTATACCAACCTGTGGTTAAGAGGAAATGCTCTTAATAATGTACTTCAATGATCATTTCTTGTTAGATTTAATCTTTTGGAAAGACCTCTCAGATATTAAATGCATTTTCTTTATCATATGGAAATGATTAATTTTAATTTAATTTAAAAAAACCTTGCCAAGTACTTTCAATGAGAAAGTCTTACGAAATCTGCACTAGTCGATGAAGTTGCTCAAATTACCCTTCAAGTCACACCATCTTTAAAGGGATGGATTTTGAGTCATAAGTGAATATTGCCTGGCATGACCTGGCAGCGCTGCTGACGTTATTTTGTGAGGACTCACAACTGTGTTTTGCTGAATGCGCTTCTGTCACATGGTGCCAGGGGAAGTTTGTAGGGTTTATTTCGTCCTTTGATTTCCTCTGACAGTGAAGTCATCAAAGGAGCGCTCGGAAAGCCTTTGTGTGCTCGTAGCTGAGCATCGTCCCCTCCTTTCAGCCAAGCAGTCGATAGCAGCTCCAGGAAAGAGAACATTTCATGTGCAGCATCTGAGACTGAGCTCTCAGGGAAAGTTCAGCAGTGCAAGTTCAGAAAGTTCAGGGGCTCCAAAAGAACACTGCAGTGTTCTGTGAGCATCTCCCACTAACCACAGAAGAACATCTGCAAAGCTGTGCCCTAGCATTAAAATAAAGGGCGAACTTAGATAAAGATGCTCCCTTTGGTAGTAATGCCGAATATATGTGCTCAGATGGTGCACTTTCCTGATCTTTGAATGCTTCATGACCTTCGAATGCACTCAGGAGATCACCCAGTCTTTAAATTAAAACCCCAAGTGTGTTTGGAAACTTGGTGACTTTTCATTCAATACAAGTTTAGGCAGAGATAATTATTTTCTTGAGGAAGTCTAACTTCTTTTTTTTTTTTTCCCCCCCCCCCTAAAATCATCCTTAGAACAATGCTTTCTTAGTTTTACTTTAGGGAAAATCTAGAAAATCTAGTCAAGTCTTCATTAGTTCTGGGGAAAGCTTTTCTGCTCAGAAATGGTTTCCCCTGATTATATCATTTGCTCACCACCAGCAGCAACTTTCTGGAACCAAACTTCTGAACTGTGCACGTTGAGGTTTGCAAGCAAAAAGGAGATACAATGATAACAAATACTATTATGGTAGTCTTTTTCTTTAATGGCAAAAAGTGTATAACCAGTTAAAAAACCAACCAACCAACCCATATTTTTCACAATTTCCATTATCATCAGATTGTAGATATATAAATACACAAATGATTCACTAAGTAGTTTGTCAAGGGCATCTGTGTGTTCAACAGCTACTGAAACCACATTACCCAGCCCAAATGCATTTCTGCACCTAAAGTCATGCTTGTATGGGCTTTCTCAAAATTGTCTTTGATATGTTTCTATTCTCTACATCTATTTTCATTTAAGAAATTTTCTTGTAGGACCCAGGTAAACACTTAGCCATGTTCTTCACAAATTTTATCATTTAATGTAAAAGCAAGAGCAAAATTCTTAATCGACTGGACTCAAAAAATGGTAAATTAAACTTTTTATTTACAAAGAATACATTTTTTTTGCAGAAGTCACAGTGAAGAGAGGGCTTTTGAGCACAGCATGAGAAAAAGTAGTTGGACAAAGTTCCTGACAGGTTCTTGTAAAAGGTTACTAATAAAATCGTAAAGACTCTGAAAATCCAGCCCATTTGAAAGGGAAACTGCATGTAGATGCTGATACTGAGGAATCATTGGGTTACCCTAGTTCTGCAAATAATGTTGGGTTTTGTAACATTTCCTCTTGAAGTGTTCAGGATTAAATGATGCTAAAATGCATGTTGCATGCCCACACTTTGACTATTAGTCATTTAATAAGTTTATGGTTATTAGGGAAAAAAAGAGATAATAGTTAATTACTTTTTCCCCATCCTCTTAGCAGTCTTCATGAAAATAAATTAGGTCTTTAAAGACCATGTTATCAACAGGCTCTGTGGCTCTCTGATTATAAGTAGGCAAATAAAGTTCTAATTAAAAAAGGCAAACAGTGGAAGACGCAACAGGTTAAAAATCTGAAAGCTTTTCTTTAATTTAAACTTTTTATCAAGTTTCTTTGGGGTTGGAGTTCTGCCCTGTTCTCTCCTTAATAGCCCTATTTTCTTTTAATTATATTTCTACAGAGAGGTAACAAATACTTATGACTGCATGGGCATCTATTTTAAGTAAATTTTTCTTTACCTGGGTTATTTTGCAGGCAGGTTTTGCATGTTTATGTCGCTCAGCTGTTGTAAGAAAAATGTCTTTTCACCTTAAGGAACTGGAAGAGGTCATTCAGAGAATGCATCACCTCCATCCTTGGAGTTTTCCAAGACTCAAATGGATAACACCTCTGATCTCAGCCTGGGTCCTGGTCCATGGAAAACTCTGTAAGATAGAAATTCTGATGATATCTACATATTTTAATTAATATTTAAAAGGGCTTTGAGGAATTGTGTATCATCTATCGTGTCATCAGAGGGAGCTACCTGGATGAGACAAAAAAGAAAATAAAAAATATTTTAAAGATGATTGCTGAAATGAATTGATTCTCTTTCTATTAGTACTATGGTAACCAGACTTTGGCAGCTTGCAAGATTTGCCAAAGCAACACATAATACTAACCTGCAGAAGAATTATTAAAAAAATAATTTAAAAAGTAAAATAGGCAGCACAAAGGAATAGGAACAATGAAAGGAGAGGAAGGAATAACTTTCTCATTAAAAAAGTATTTAATTATGCAACTACTGCCTGAAAAATTGCTGTGCTTCAATTTTGTAAAAGTGTTAGCCATCATTATTTTAACATCTTGCATTAGAAATTAGTCCAGGGATATTACACGCCCCAAATGAAATAAAATTTGGAGCCTAAATAAAGCTTCGTTAACAGAGCAGAGGGTACTGCCCTGCTGTGTGTTGCTACAGCTCAGTTTATAATCAAAGAGAGTTTTAGATTAGATTAAGACATTATTTATAGTTGTTAAATATCAATAAATTATTGAATAAGTAGTGATGAGCTTAATAAGGAGCAACACTGAATTTAATACACTTGAATTAACTCCAAATATGAAAACATCATTTATAATAGATTTTTATTTAAAGAACACATCTTTGTCACGGTATTTTAAGGACTAGTACTTGAGATAATTCATATATTAAACATAACTTACTCATACATATAATTGGATGGTAGTGGATATGTTATAAAATCACAACAATTAGATTTTCAAGGTTGAATTAAATAAGAATGTAAAGCATGACATCAACTGTCACTTGAATTTAGCTGCATGGGAAATGTTGCTCCCACCTTTTTAAGTGGGAATTTTACATAATAAAAATTGGAGCAGGATTAAATCTGAATGATGCCGAATTGAATCCATTTCAGTGAAAAAGAGTTTCAAGTGCATTCGGTGAGGAATTTGGTACTGCCAGTTGGATTAGTCTTAGATTCAGTACTGAAATATTCATTTTATTGTTGTTTTAGTGTTAATAGAGAGAAGATAACAAATAGTTCAAGTAGTGCCATTCTGTTAAATATTTGTTGAAACAGCTGGAGAAATAAATTTATTTAGAACATACAAATGATTAATCTTCCTCTTTCCTCTTGACTGTAGAGCAGAGATTACCAAAGTAGCAGACAGAAGGAGCTGGTTCTACCATTTAAATCCCAATATTTTGCCCAAATCTTTTTTGTGAGATCTGCAGCGTAGTAGCATAAAATAAGTCTTTCCTTCACATTTTACGAGACACATTTGATGTTCTTGTCACAAAGTTTGAACATTGCAAAGGCCATGCAATTCACTTATTCCTGAAGGATATTTGTGTTGGTTTTGGTTTTTGTTTTTTTTTTTTTAAATCAGCCTCTGAATAATAAAGGTTCTCTTTTTGAAAAATGATCATTATTTTCTTCTGATTGAAGTGAACATGATTTAAATATTCATGACACTCATTTGACAAAGTGCACCTAAAAACATGTTGCTCTAAGCTATGATAGATTATCTTTATTAATTGCTCAGAGGTAATTAGAATTGATATATGTAGAAATAGTCTCATATACTCCCTAGCTGCAATAATGAAAGAAGTGTGTATATTTTTTGAGCATGATTGAACAGGAGTAAAATAAATTAAAGACTTAATTACTCTGATATTCAATCCAGCTCTGCCTGTTTCATATCTCAAAATCATTAAGAATCTCAAAACTAACGTATTGGGCATTTGACAGAAGTGTTTCTGGGAGCAAGAACTCTTCCTCTGCATGTGGTATTAGACTGCTTTGATGATGGTGAACGGCAGCTGCACAGAGCTGTTTTGCCTCTAATTTTGATAATTTATTTTCTTGTAGTAATAAGGGGAATTCTACGTGCCCCCTGTTTCTGCATCTGGGGTATTCTGGTACCTGCTGCTCTCAGGCTGACCTCAGTAAAAGTTAATTTTTCTTATGACAAACTGGAAATGAAATTTTTTCACTAGAAAGAAGACGCCTGCAATTGTATGTGAAATAAAGTCATGGGATGCCATGCAGCCAACAGCTGTAATGTGGACAGTGAAGAAAACTAGCTGCTTGTAGATTTTTCTATGATTTTATTGAAAAGTACTTACAATCTTATAAAACATTGACATCTTTTGATTTAATTTACTTAGTTTTAAATAGACTTAAGAGTGTGTGCGTGGGAAATATTGTGTTCCACTTCTTTTCCGACACCTTTAGCAGTCATACTGACCATGAAAGCCCCAATACTGATCTGATGACACAATCAGGGCTTTGGGGAAAATGCTACGCACAAATCTATCCCACAAAACTAAGTTAATAAAATAAATGAACAAAAATAACCAAAGACCCCCAAGAAAACAAGCAAACCAATAAAACCACCTAAAACCAGAATGGCAAAACCAAAACCCCACAAAGCCCCAACATTAAAGACATCAAATCTGAAGCAGCTTTCAAGGGCTTTTAAAAGGTTTCAATCCCTGAGTGTAGGCTTTAGAAAAACTTACTTTTTAAATAGGAGGATGTAATTAAAGAAATAGATAAATGGTAAAAATCCTTTTTAGAAAAACAGTGAAATACTATGACTGTTGGAAAAAATTCTCGCTTTTTTGCTCTGCCTTATTAGTTAACTTTCTTCTATATCTTGTGTGTAATACATTATTTTTCACCTGTATCTCAGGTTGTAACATCTCAGAAATCTCCAGGTTTCTTCTAATCAACTCCAAAACTTGTGTTCAGAGCAGTTCTTTTTTAGCAATCTCTTCCTCAAAGAAAGAGATTGCTAAAGACTCAGTCTCAAAGCTCCTGCTTTGAAATGAAG
The DNA here is from genome assembly GCA_036785705.1 of Acanthornis magna. Lineage (NCBI taxonomy): Eukaryota > Metazoa > Chordata > Aves > Passeriformes > Acanthizidae > Acanthornis > Acanthornis magna. Next base: position 299,580 of record JAWUZG010000170.1, on the reverse strand, counting down.
AAAGAACCAAAAAAAAACCAAACCAAAAGCAAAGGTACTAAATGAAAAAGATGCTACACAATAAACTACAAATAAACAGATGTCACCTATACAGCAAAGTTTTGATTCCTTTTCTCTCTGCTGGGTGTTAAAGTGGGCAGATTAAATGTGTTTTTTTCCTTTGTTTTTTTTTAAATGCCCTAAAAATGTATCACATGAGATGCATTTTCTACATAGAAAAAGCGTCTTTATTTTGGCCAGGACAAGAAGAAGTCATTATTTCAATGTACAGTTTCTTTGCACATTTTCAATATACATTTCTATATCATATACTTCAAGTATTCATATGACACAGTGTTTATCACTTTCATCAAGCAGTTATTTCTGTAGTCTGGAAATTACGGGATCTGACTAGGACAAAAAATAAAAGTATAATGCAACTAAAACTGAAATTATGGTCTGAAATTAACATGTTCTTTTTAGAGAAACATTTACCAAGGAAAGGAAAGCATTGGGTTATAGACACACCTGCTTGTTGAAAGAATTCTGGAGCCCTGACCTGTTTCAGAAAAATGAGGGCATCCTTGCTGCACCCCATCCTACATGGAGGGGAGCACTGAAGATTCAGAGATGCCCACGGACAGAAAAGAACAGCAAAGGCCAAAAAGGCTCCAAAAAAAACCCCAAAACCCGGAGTTTATTGGCAAACTACACACTCAGCATGGAGATTGGTATATAATTTCCACTATATAATAATAGAATAGAAATAAATATGCAATAAAGGGGAAAATGAAAGGGAGATGAAAGAGAAAAGGGGATCACCAGTCCCGTGTCCATCACTGGTCCAGCTGGGCTCTGTGGGGGCACCTTCTCGCGGGTAAATTCTCTACCATACAAGACAAAAATCATTTACCAAATTCAGCTCTTTGTTCTTCGATGTCATAAGAAAACAGTGATGGAGCAAAGGCACGGGATATTTTGTCAGACTTTTGAATTTATGAGATGCAAGCTGTGCAAACAGTTGACCTCAGCCTGCTTTCAAACGAGGTTAAATATCATCAGAAAAAAATACACCAGCATGCTACAGAGCTCTAATACAGACTCAAGAATGGACTCCATGTTCTTTTCCACTCAAAAAAAAAGAAATTTCCAAATTAAAAAAACAGCCCCCCCTCTCATTTCTTGCAAATGACAGAAGAACTCATGGCAGCTACTACTGCAAAATGCTAATAATTAATTAAATATCTGCAATTAAAATGTAAGTTAAAACATCAAAATCAGAACATAATTGAGTTGGGATGTCACTTAGGTGAAAAAAAATTCCAGCAAATCTCTCTTATGCAAACAACACACAAACAATCTTTTAAAAAGGAGTTCTCAAAAGCATTTTCTTCAAGGGGTTTATTTTTGGTTTTTCAGGTTTTTTTGTTTGTTTTTCAATGAGAGGTTGATTCTAATAAATATTCTAATTATGGTAGCTGACCGAGCAGCACAAAAGTAGCCACAATTCTGTGACAAGAGCCGCAGTATTTATTTAAATCACAGAATCCCAGAATCACTGAGGCTCTTGGAAAAGACCTCAAGAAACACATTATCCTTCTTCAGATCCCGAAAGAACAGACTTGTGCTGTTCTTTACAATTGAGACTGGATTGGTTGATTACAAGTGAGGCATTTTTGTACACGATCATGAAGGAAACGAAACCTGAGTAATAGCTTCACAATTTGGCTACACGTTTTCTCATTACTTATAGGAAGAATGTCTTCTGAGGCAGCACAGAAAATTCCATGTAATGAAAAAACTTCCTCTGGTTGGAAGGGAACTAAATTAATTTAGACTGTAAGAAAAGAAGAACTTGATCAGAAAAATGGGTCCATCTACTGCTATTATCTAAGCTGGTAAAAGCAAAATTACAGTGCTTTGCTGATTGCCGTGCTTGAAAGTTAGTTTTACACTCCTTACTTCCTAACACTTGGATTGCTTTTGCTTCAAACTCAGAATATTCTGTGAATCTGTAAATCTGTGATTTCTTCCTAAATCGAAATAAGTTTGAAAGATGTACTCCTACTCTTCCCTGAAACTGAATTTCTCCCTGTAGGAATCAGGCATCACTTTGGTCAGCAGATTTTTTCCTCACAGAACTGTGACTGAGGGGACCACAGGAAATCATCTCTAGTTGTTATTAATTGGTTCACCTCTGTTTTCCTTTCATCCATTGCCTCTCCCTGTGTTTGCAAATAATAGATAAGAAGCCTAACAGGGACGTGCATATAATAAATGCTAATGTTATTCTCTGGAGACTATTCACTCTCCTTTCTAGGAGGAAACAGAGAGTGTATTTGAATCACCTATCTTTAGTGCTTTAGACAAAGCTGTTCAAGGAAAAAAACCCTCCAATCCTGCAACTAATTAAATATGTCCATATTTAACTTAATTTTTTTTACATTAAAAGTCTGTAATTGAATTTACTGGCTTGTGCTTTCAGAAAACGTATTTGACTTATATTTGCAGAATTTAAGGTGAACATACTCTTTATAGCAGTATATTTGCATATGTGAATTGAAAATGTCTCATAAAACAACATAAATTAAATGTCTATCTAACTTGACAAACTTTCAAAACAAAGATTTGGCTAAACTGTTTTACCAGTGCTATGCTTTTGCTGCCCACAACTGCTCAATTTCTGGGGGTGGAAAAATGCATTGAAAGAAGTCAAGATTTTACTGTTAAGATTTTAAATTTATTAAGAAGGTAATATTATTATTATTATTACTACTACTACTACTACTACTACTACTACTACTACAATTATGTTGATGCTCCAGATTATGCACATCCAGGATTATTATGCCCACATTTACTATTTCCTACCCTTCCAGTATTTTGATGTTTCATTTCCCCTCCAAGGTCCCTGGTATCAAGCAGAGAATTTTTGGGAGTGTGGTGCCTTGCCAGTATTTCGTGGTTGTTGCCAAAATTCCTCGATGTTTATGGCCCTTCCCTCCTCACTGCAGGGTCTGCTTTCAGTAATTTTTTATATATTTGATGCCACTGACTGCCCCTTGGTCTTTCTTCACTGGTTTCCTGTTCTACTTTTCACCCAAATTCACTCTTCTTGTGGTGTTTTCTTTTTTCTCAGCCCCTGTTTTATGGAAAACAAGTAAAGGTAAAGAAAAGCTAAAATAATTTAAAGATGAAATAGCAGTGGGTAAATGCTCTTACTAATTAGAGCAATTCTCCAGGCAGCTGAGATCTGTCCAGCTACAGCCTAACACAACTTGAGGTGCATGCTAACGCCTATTAGAAATATCAAGAAATATCAAGACCATCTTTACTGGACCATGAGACTTCTCATGGTTTCATATTCTATACAATATCTCTACATTTTCTCATGTTTTTTTCTGTTGTTTTTTTTTTTTTTCCCCTTTGTATTACGTAATTATTCATAGGAAGCCACATTTGAGCAAATATTTATCCAGGAGAAGTCACCGGGGCTTGAGAAGAAGCTGAGGGGCAGCACTGATCTCTTTGTGACCAGAGACAGAGCCCAAGGGAATGGCTAGAGCTGTGCCAGGGAGATTTAAGTGGGATATCAGGAAAAATTCTTCCCCCAGAGGCTGCTGGGCACTGCCCAGGCTCCCCAGAGAATGGTGACATTCCCAAATCTGCCAGACAGCTCCAGGAGTGTTTGGACAGTGTTCCCAAGGATGCACAGGGTGGGATTGTTGGGGGATCTGTGCAGGATCAGGGATTGGAATGGATGATCCCTGTGGGTTGTTTCCTGCTCAGGATAATCCATGATTCAGTATTCTTCGTGCATTTTTAAATGACTTTTCTTCTCTGGGGGACAATTCCATTGTGCTAGAGTGGAACGGTGCAAATCTGTCTCTTTGCAAAAGGAGTAATTAATGAAAAAACAAATGCTCCTAAAAGAGGGGGTGTTGAACGGTGTGTTCAGATAGTTTGCAAATACTTTTTCAAAGTGAAACCATGCCAATCTGAACAAAATGTGCATGTGGGTTTACAAGATTACCAAACCAAAAAATGCAGATTTTAGGAAATAACAGAAGTTCTACATCCAAATGCTACCTTAATCTTCAGATCACAAAGGCACGAGGGTATCTGCAATTTTTATGCCTATAGTTCCTGTACAGAAATGATAAGAAATGGGGAATTTGCATAGATTTCTCAAAGAAATTAATCTTGGTGATAACACACAGCATCTGGGTAGTTGCCATGGCCAATACTATTTTACTTAGCAATACCCTGAAGCTTGCCAGAACCCTAAGTATTCTTGAGGTGAGGACCATCAACTGCAAAACCAACTTGGACGTACAATATTTCTTGCTTTATTTTTTGCTACAAGATTAATAGATCAATTTATGTGACAGTAAGCAAACCTCTATATTCCTGATAAAAGAGGCCAGAGAATTTGTTTAAATCTTGATTCTTTCAGTGATTCTGCAGCTGCTTTGCTCTGAAATGCCATGTGCAATCAACAAAGCATATATTTATCTATGAACTCAAGTTTCATCTAATTACATACCAGCCCTTCTTGAATAGTAAAAAGGACACTGTTTCAATGCTTGCAAAGAATTGATTTATGCTTTTCAATTAAAAATAATTATTTCAAACCAGCTACGATTCTGCAGGCTCTGTGTGTGTGTGTCTGTGTGTGTGCCCACTACAAATGAACAGATCTTTAAATGTGGCATCTTGGCTGTTTGAAAGATTATGTTTTTTCCCAACTACAGGAACAATCTATTTTATAACTGAAATAACACTGAAGCTTACAGTGTGCGGTTTTTCTTGCATAAATCTTAATAGCATGTAAAAATGCCAGTTCCAGGAAAATTTATTACAGTGCAGCAGAATTTTAAGTAAAATTAAATAAATTTTCATTGAAAATATTGTGTTTCCAGTGTTTTATAAGATAAAACATCTGTTAAATTATTGAAAATGTTAACTTAGCACACATTAAAAACAATTACCTCTTAATTCTTTAAATCTCCTCTGTTCCTTGATTTCCGGTTTGCTTGTTTTTATAATATTTTTAAAAATTTTTTGTCTCTTTTCTGTTTCTATGAAAAGCCAATCATGACACGAATGTAGATTTCCTAACTGTAAGAACCTGTCAAAAGAAAGTGTCATGCTCTATTTTGCTATATATAACATAAAAATCATTGATTCACACACTACAGACTTTATATGTGACCTTGTAGAAGATTTCCTACCTTTTCTTGGAATCCAGCATCACTGAAAAAGGGGATGGCCCGGATAGCAATGTTTGTGGGTATGTTGCTGAATGGAGTTTTAAGGATGAGGGGAGTTGGCTGTGGTTGGCTAATTTTTTTTAATCAAACTTTTTTTTTCCTCTCCCAGGATTTTGTTTATTTTAAAAAGATTAATGTTGTTAGAAATAGTTCAAACTGGATTGCAGCATATAAATGCACTCAGCTAAAAAAGTGAAGTTTCTTTAGTATTTTTCAAGAGAGATCAAATGAAAGAAGCAAAAAATAGCACACGACCCATTTCTCATTATAGTAAATGTATGTATAGAACTGCAGTTACTTCTCAAGGAGATTTATTTTAAAAGACACTAATGACTTTGTACTTGTAACAAATATATTTAGAACAACTTCCGCTATTCTCTGTGAAGTGCTTTCCTCTCTTTCTGTCCTGGGCTTGCCCCACATCTGTTCAGTTGATTTTGGTTCCTCAGTGGCTGCAGTTCTCTATCTCATCTGCTCTCCTGCACTGCAGCTACCAAAGAAAGGAAAACTTCAGAGTCTCCTGTATTGTGTTTGGCCTGTCAGAATTTAAATATAAGTAAACAGCTGAATAGTATTCAATTCATCATAATGTCTATTATAGAACACAAGCTGTATGCTTGCATATTAATTGACATTCTTATTCATAAAATCATAGAATTATGGAATGGTTTGGGGTGGGAGGGACCCTAAAGCCCATCGAGTGCCACCCCTGCCATGGCAGGGACACCTCCCACTGTCCCAGGCTGCTCCAAGCCCCAGTGTCCAGCCTGGCCTTGGACACTGCCAGGGATCCAGGGGCAGCCACAGCTGCTCTGGGCACCTGGGCCAGGGCCTGCCCACCCTCCCAGGGAACAATTCCTCATTCCCAAGATCCCATCCAGCCCTGCCCTCTGCCATGGGAAGCCATTCCCTGGCTCCTGTCCCTGCAGCCCTTGGCAATTGTCTCTCTCCATCTTTCCTGCAGCTCCTTCAGGCCCTGCAAGGTCACACTGAGCTCACCTCAAAGCTTCTCCTCTCCAGGTGAACAATCCCAATTCTCCCAGCTTTTCCTCATAAACCAACATTATTTAACCCACTGTTTGCCATGGCAGCTGTATCTCTGCACGCAGAGTCTGCTGTGTACACATAGCATACCCATAAAAAATAGACCGCTCAGCAGATAATCAGAGGCACTTCTGAAAAGGGAAACGTGGAAATGTTTGCATCAACATTCAAGGTGGTATTTGAATTGGGAATAAGAAACTTTGAATGTCTTTTTCAACTCACGCAGTAATTCTCATTCTCTGTGACATCAGGTCTGTCATATTGTGAGATTTTACCATTTCATTCAAACCCGCCCTATATCCAATCCTGAATGATCTTCTTCCTCTCCTTCCCCCGGCTACAAGACAGCTCCTCTTGTCCCCAGTGCCTGCGCATCCTCCCCAAAGCGCTCTCAGCAGCTTTGCTACGCTCAGAATTGAGTCTTTCAGCTCCTCTCCACTCCTCCTGACCTTCCCACTGCAGCTATTTCCCATCTCAGAGTGTTCCCTGCAGGACTCCTTTCTTCCACAACCGACTCGCTCTATCCCTTCACTGGCCACATCCCTGGCACAGGAAGGGAGCCATGGCTACAAGGACTCCACGCTGGCTTCGCAGGCACTTCTGCGTCTCAAGCACACACACAGCCAGTCCTTCTAGGCCCAGGTATTCCTCGACAGTCACTGTCTCACCTGGCTCCTGTGCACAGCTGAAGGTCAGCGGCCGAAGGCACATGGGAACTCTGCTCTCTCCCTCCTTTCCTTCCCCTTTTTGCTTGGAGAGTCCCCGTGCAGGGCTCAGCTGCGGCTCCCACAGGGCACGACAAGTCGAGGGCTGCCAAACTTGAGCAGAGCGTGCTTTGCCTCGCTCTTGATGTCCCACCCCGCAGGGCCAGAGCTTCAGGATCCTAGGGAAATGCCCAAATGGTGAGAAACGACTGACTTTTAGACAGAAGTGAGAGGTGAGGATGTCTTGGAAGCAAAAGTAGTTGATTTGGATCAAGGGGTCAGCTGAGTGCGGTGTGTTTCTGTCCCCCCAGAGGTGAGCACGCTCCCCTTTGTCCAAAGGGCCCCAGTTTGTGCCCTTTCCCGGCCAGGGACGGTCCCTGTCGCTGTTGCCATTGCACGGGCACTCGGGAGCTGCCAGTGCCTCCGGAGCGCCTCCTTCCATTCCCCTCTCCTCTTGTCCTCCTTCTTTTCTCAGGGCTGCCTTCAGCCCTGCTTCTCCACAGGTTCCCTGTTGTATTTGGCGGCTTCCGGCTTCCCTGGCTGCCCTCGCTCCAGGCATGAGCTCTTGGCCGTGTTGGGTTACTAAGGCAGATGTTTCGCCCCGGAGGTAGAGCTGTCCCAGGAGAGCAGGTCAGGCTCAGGGTGCTGATGGTAAAGGAGACACGAGGAGACAAAGGGTGTGCGGTAGGGAGTCTCCCCCAAGTTCTCCTTTAATAATAAGGGTTAGGGTACGGGTGTTCGGGATGGAGAGAGGGAGAGAATCGCAGGGAAATGCCTCCGTGCAGCCACTTATAAGGGGAACGGGTTAACCAACCAGGGAAGGGATGAGGGGAGGAGACAGTATACATAAACCAATTCCAACAAAGGAGGGAGGGGTACAATTCAAACTAACCAATGATACAACCAACGGAAAGAAGGTTCAGGAAAGGTGGGCGGATCCTGAGCCCTGGACACGCCTTTCCCCAGGACAGGGGCAGACCCAGAAGCTCAAACCCCCAAGGTCCTCCCAGGGCAGGCGGGGCCGGCCCAGGAGGCTGAGGCAGCACAGGGGCGGATCCGCTTCACCTCCCCCTTTTTTACTAATTAAAACAGAAAAAACGGCGAACGTGTTTCCTGCTCCGACGGCTTTGGTTTCTGGAGGTGTCCTCTTAGATGTTCTTGAAGGGTCGGACCCGATGCGGGGGAGAGAACTGGCGTACACATCCCCCGATGCTTGGGAAGGGCCTGACGCAACCGCACAACACGACACAATGGAGAGGGGAACCCGACACAAGGCGGGAGGGAGGCGTCGCGGTGTTGGGTGGATCGTTGTTCTCAGGAGGACTGACACTCCAGAACCTGTTGAGCCATGGCCCTAGGCATCCCCCTGATGCCTTTACATAAGCACCAGGAGGTAGCCTGAAGCCAAGCGGCTTGTCGGTGCAGGGAAGCCTTCTCTTAAACAAAGCAGAATGAATGTTAAATCCAAAAGCTTAAAAACAGGAAGACAGGAAAAAAGAGAAAGAAAGAACAACGAAAGGAAAGAAGGGAGGGGAGGGAGGGAGGGAGGGAGGGAGGGAGGGAGGGAGTAATGTCCCCTACTCCATGCATAGCAATGGCGAGCCTTTGATCTTCTCCATCAGGGCTTCTCCTTCTCCTTCTCCTTCTCCTTCTCCTTCTCCTTCTCCTTCTCCTTCTCCTTCTCCGTCTCCTTCTTTCTTCTTCTCCTTCTCCTTCCCCTTCTCCTACTTCTTCCTCTTTTTCTTCTTCATCTACTTAGACTTCTTCTTGTTTTTATTCTTTCTCTTCTTATTCTGATTCCTTTTTTCTTTTTTTACTCTGATACTTTTTTATGCTTTTTCATCTTACTCTTTTTTTACTCTTAATCTTATTCTTACTCTTTTTAGCACTACTTTTTCCTGCTCTTCTTCGTCCTGTCATTATTATTTCTATTCTTATTTTCTTTTTGTGTTTTTTTGGTGGGGGTTGTGCTTTTTCTGGTGGAGGTTTTTTGGTTGTTTTTCTCTACTACACTATTCCTTCTTCTTTGCTATCTTCTTATCCTTCTTTTTCAGCTGTTTATTCTTGCTATTATTATTTACTCCTACTAGTATTCCTTCTTCTATATCATCTTAGTCTTAGTCACAGTCTTCTCCTTCTTCTATTATTAATATTTTCTTATTCTTTTCCTTACTCTTATTCTTGTTCTTATTCTTGTCCGTATTCTTTCCTTACTCTTATTCTTACTCTTATTCTTTTGTAGTACTACTACTTCATTTTCCTTATCATCTTATTCTGCCTATTCTTACTCTCTTTTTGTGTTTTTGGCGGGGTTTCTGCTTTTTTTGGTCTGTGTTTTTTTGGGGGTTTTTTTTGCTACTACTATTTCTTATGGCCAAGTTCCTTTTGTTTGCTAAGAAGTGTGTGTGTCGCAGTCCGGTGCTTTGCAGTCGTGTCCGGGGAGCAAAACCTCCTGTCTGTGCCCTTTCCTCATGGATTCAATGCCACAGGATCAGCAGGGAATCCTTTCCAGGTGAGAGGAAATGGTCTTGGGTTCCAGCAGGGGAGGTGCAGACTGAATGTGGGAACCAATCCTTCTTTCCCGACAGAGCGGGCAGGCCTGGCAAGAAGGTGCAGCAGGGAAGCAGCTGCTGGAGTCGCTGTGCGTGGCAGTGGCAAGAGCCGTGTGCGGGTGGCCCTCGGGGCCATGGTTTGGGGGTGGCGATGCTGGTGCCAGGCTGCCAGCGGCACTGGGTGACTCTGCAGGTGCCAGGCTGCCAGCGGCACTGGGTGACTCTGCAGGTGCCAGGCTGCCAGCGGCACTGGGTGACTCTGCAGGTGCCCGGCTCCCAGCTGGACGATTGGCTGGGCTGCAGCGCTGAGCCCTCCCAGCCCGGAGCCCTCCCAGCCCGGCACCGAGCGTCCCCCCGGGGGCTGCTTTGGGGCCGCCACACTTTGGGGCCCCCAAGCGCCGGGCAAAGCGTAGGGACAGCCCAGGGGACGCTCCAAAGCGGCCGGGGCCGGCTCAGGCCGCGGGGCCACGGCCAGGCCGAGGCGGCCCGTCCCGTGCGGCTCCCTCAGGACGCCGGGCAGGCTGCGGGCCGGCCGCCATCTGCAGGCCCGGCCCGGGGCCGCCCGCGGGCGCTAATCGTCCGGCGGTGCCGCCAGGCAGGGCCAGCGGCACAGCCTCCGCAGCGCCCGCAGCGCCCGCCTGAAGCGAGAGGGACGCTGCTGCCGGAGGGCCTGGGCTCCCGGCGGGGCGGCCCCGGGGCTGGGGGCTCTGTGCCGCGGGGCAGGCCCCGGGCTCTGGGGCCCTGCCTCGGGCACCTGCTGGGCCAGGCCGGGAGAAGCCGCCTGTGCCGCGGGGGCTCGGCCTTCCAGAAGGGCAAGTGTGGCCCAGAATGGCACTTGGGGGCGCAGCCCCAGGGACAGGCGGTCAACCCAAGCATCCCGAGGGAAAGCCACGGGACGCCCACCTAATGTCAGAAGTGCCAGCCTTTCCTCCCTGGCTTCCGCATCTTCTTCCTCTCGCAGCTCCAGGATGCTCACATCGTCATCCCACTCCTCGTCCTCCCACGGCAAGGCCTCGGGCTCCACGCTTGCATCTGCCCAGCTGTCCTGTGCCAGCTCCTGGTCACTGGCGTCCTCCCTGCTGGACTGCGCCGAGGGTCTCTGTTCCTCACTCTCGACTTCTTGAGGGGACAGCTCTTCCTCATGGTCACACTGGGAAAGATGCAGCTCCTCAGCCGAGGCCCCCTTCTCATCTTCAGTCTGGGACTGGGGCAGGACTGAGCTGCCCACTGCCCCCAGCCACTGCCCCCTGAGGGGCTGCTGTTCCCCCCAGCTGGGCAAGGGGCTGTGGGGCTGGCACTTGGGCTTTGCCTTGTCCTGCTCCGTGTCGGACACGCTGCCACACAGACGCGTCCCGGGAGCTGCTTGCTGCTGCCACGGCGGCTCTCCTGGACTGGCCATGGCAACGCCCCGCGGTGTCCCTTGGATCCCCTCAGCCAGGCCGGGGCTCTCTGTTGTCACAAGGGCCTTTGGGCTCCGCCATGTCCCGCATCACAGGGGGAGGGCCCTGACACAAGGTGCCCCTGTCACCAAGGGCCACCTGCGGCCTCCCCGCAGGAGCCGCAGCCACTGGAAATGGTGTGGAGCAGCCCTCGGACTCGTGGGCTCCCAGCACCTTGTTCTGAGCAGCTTCTTCAAATGATCCAAAATGCCTGTGCCTGAATTAAGGTGCAAAGGAGAGCAGATGCCAAAGTCAATGGTGTGGGTTTTATTGAAGAGTTAATGTGTGAGAGAGAGGCGAAGGCTGGAAGAAAGAGAGAAAGAAAGGGAGAAGGAGAGGAGAGAAGGCAAGAGAGAGAGAGAAAGAAAGCAAGAAAGCGAGAGATAGTGAGGAACATTGCAGAAGGGGAAGGAAGGAAGGAAGGAAGGAAGGAAGGAAGGAAGGAAGGAAGGAAGGAAGGAAGGAAGGAAGGAAGGAAGGAAGGAAGGAAGGAAGGAAGGAAGGAAGGGAGGAAGGGAGGAAGGGAGGAAGGGAGGAAGGGAGGAAGGGAGGAAGGGAGGAAGGAAGGAAGGAAGGAAGGAAGGAAGGGAGGAAGGGAGGAAGGGAGGAAGGAAGGAAGGAAAAAAAGAGTAGATGAGTAGATAGTGGAGAGGAAGCCTCTCACCACCCTTGGATGCAGCAGTGAGACTTGATTGATGCGATTTTTACATCCATGGTTTAAGTGATTTTCTCAGTCTGCATCTCTCATAGGTGGAGGGAGCCCATGAAGAGTTCCATGGGTTAATACAAGGTCAGGTTTTGGTGGGAATTCCCAGGCACCTCTCCTGGAGGGGAATTTTTAACGTCTATGGGTCATGAGCAGTCCTGTGGTGGAGGATCCCAGGAATGAGCCTGGGGGTGCTGCAGTGCTCTCAGATGCTGTTCCCATAACTGTGGGGTGGTCTGTGTATGAACAGCACCTCCATTTCCCACAGGTTGCCACAGTGGGAATTTTGGTCTGGCTGCATGAACCAGGATGTGCTGAACAAACCTCACCTCCACCAGGAATTTGCTCCTTCCAGCTGCAAATTGCTCCCTTCTGTGCATATCTCAAGTTGCCCCTCGGGTGGCTCGGCTCATGGCAACTTCCTCCTGTGGCCTTGGCAGTGCTTGAGACAAGAAACTGTGCTCTTCATGTCCTTCCAAAGAGCAGGATCACCTCTTTCAGCCTGGCCACACTTCCTGATGCACTCCAAAGTCCCATGAGATCCCACACTGGGAAAAGCAACAGCTTACTGCCGTTCAGGTATCAAAGAGGTGAAAAACTTTACTTTTGTGGTGAGCTTGGAGGACAAAGAGCTTTGTGCTGGGACAGGCATTACCTTCCCCATTGACTGGAGCCAGGCTGAGGTCCGAGCACAGCCTTACTCAGGATATTTATTCATTGATCTATTTTTTTATGTTCCTATAAAACATTTTCCTCCAACAGATGTAGATTCTCTTCACTCTGTTCCTTGGGGAGTCTCCTTTAAGAGGAAAATTCCTCTTCCAGCTCCTTCTGTCCCAGCTGAGGAACCCAGCCTTCAGAAAAGGAGTTTTTAATTCCTGCAAAAAACTTGAGGCAACAAAGGATGAAAACCATTCATGGCAAAATCAAATACACGTAGAAGTGCGAATAAATACAACATTTTGTGTTCTTGCAGTCATTTTTAGAGTTGTAAGCCCTTTTCATCTTATTTTTTAAAAGCATTTTCCTGAATGGACTTCATGGGCTGTGAATCAAAGGTTATGGCTTTTAATTAAAATAAAGATATTTCAAAATCTTAAACGTCAGAAAATATCTGCACAATTTCATGGTCCCATGAAAAGTATAATTGTGCTAAAGTTTATTGTATTTTATTGATGTGAATGAGGGATTGGCTTGTTTGGTTTTTTTTTTCAACTATGTAATTAAATTGGAGTTATTCCGAAACATCTGCTGGAAACACAACAAGTTTGATCTGAATTTGACCCTCAGGTATTGATTCTTTTATAATTTGGGAAGCCAAAACAAACTGGGGTTTTTTTTCAGATGAACCATGTCTACTTTTTGACAGATAGGAGGAGCATTAAAATATGCAAAATGATCTATCAAGTATAGTAGTAGAGATCACATGGATGCAACAGCAAAAAATACAAGTTAATGCCCTGAAAATATTCTTTGATCTGGCAATAAATCTGTCTTTTATATATTGAATGTAGATACTGATACAGGCCTAGTCTTTGCTAAAAGGTAAACATAAATAGAAGAAAAATGAAATGAAAAGTTTTAGAAAAAAATCACAGTACCGGAAGGTTTTTAGAACTCTCTGAGCAGGTTGGTAGAAGTAGAACTGCAGGGCAATGATCCATCATGCTCTGGTCACTGTTTAACATGTTGGTCATTCTGAGACAGTTCACTCATCACGGAGCGTGAACTCCGCAAGGAGTGAAAGGATCATATGTGATTTTGTTATGTCAGGCGGGAAATGCCTTTTCTTGCTTAAATCGATATCAAGGGCAGCAGCTACTCCAAGGGATTTGTGAAACCAAATCACCTCCCTTGAGGTCTCAGAGACAACATGACAATTTCAGGCTGCTGCCTTAGCAGTGACTGTGAGCAGAAATGCCTGCTGCCCTGGAGGGATTTCATGGCATGTGACCTCAGTGACAGAAGAGATATTGGGAGAGAGATTTGGCCGAGAATTTGTATAAATATAAGCAGCGACACCGTTCATTAGAAGTGTCCTTGGTGCGGGGTTAGGCAAGACAGATGCAATCAGCCCGGACACAAACTTCTCAAGGAAAGTGTTCTCTGAGTTCGAAATTCTTAGGATGAATTATGTGCCTTGGCAGATCAAGGGGTTTGGTGTTTTCTACAGGTTAATTCCTTTCTCCCCGGCATATGCTCGAGAAGATTTGATTGTCCACGCGAGCGAAGGGCAGAGGGAACAAGGTCCAGCTGAAAGCAGCTCAGGGAAATGAGATGCACAGTGGATGACATGCATAATTCCCTGCACATTTCTGCTGCTGGCAGGGAATCTCAGGTGTGAAAACACTCAATGCCCCATCTGTTCCGAGTGAAGTCCTTTCCTGCTGGGAGGGGAGCAGCAAAATAAACAGCTTCCAGCCCAGCTCTACGGTGTCACTTTTGTCATAGGATATTTTCTTTTCATTGGTGGAAATAGTCGAATGTTTGATTTGGAGCAGGAGAAAATTACAGAGAAAGAGACTAAGAGGAGCTCAGGATCCTAATTCTCTCTGAGATAGCGTCCTGTGCATTTAATTCTTTGCAAATTCCAGCTCCCCCTGCCATGGCAGGGACACCTCCCACTGTCCCAGGCTGCTCCAAGCCCCAATGTCCAGCCTGGCCTTGGACACTGCCAGGGATCCAGGGGCAGCCACAGCTTCTCTGGGCACCTGGGCCAGGGCCTGCCCACCCTCCCAGGGAACAATTCCTTCCCAATATCCCATCTAACTCTTCCCTCTCCCAGTTTGAAGCCATTCCCTGTGTCCTGTCACTCCATGTTCTTGTAAAAAAAGTAGTGTAGGCCTTAATACTTGAACAGCGTTAGGCAACAGAAATAGCAGGAGTTTGATTATAATTTGACCTGGATGATGGCAAATGACTCCAGCCTATAATGCTCTTCAGGTTTAAATTTTTAATCCATGACACCATTTAGTGAAAGGTGGAACAAGATGATATTTAAGGTCCTTTCCAAGCCAAACAATTCTGTGGTAGATTTTGGGTGGTGCCAAAATGAATTGGAATGTTTAAATTTTTTTACTTTCTGCCTTCAATATTTTTGCACCAGTTTTTGTGAATTACTCTCATTGGCCATTTATTAACAATTAACCTTTTTCGAGTGACAGTACTGATATTATTACACTTGATATTTATATTTCTACTCTGCATTTTATTTTTTTCCCCCACTTTAAATTAAAGGAAAATAGCTGTCTACTCATTACCAGAAAATCTGACAATGTGACTGCACAGAAGATGAGTAAAGAATATGCATGACATCAGTCTTTGAAAGACAGAGAGAAAAGCATCCTTCACCTGTAGAAAACTGAAATGTATGATACATGCCTACTCCTGACTCACAAAAGAGGCTTTATTTAGCTGTGGGAAATTCTGAAGTACGTAACACATCTCTATCAGCAAGCTGGCAGCATTTCAGAGAGAAATGGAGTGGGATCTGCTCGTGTATCTGGGCTGATAGTGCAGTTTAGCAGACAGAGCACCTAATTCAATCGCTGGGGGAAATGGTTTAAGCAGCGCTAAACCTCTTTCCCTGCTGCACTCTCTGAAAAGATATTGCTGCTTCTGTGTGGTCTCACACGCTGAGGAGAAGGATCAGGAGGTGAACGGGAGAATCCTGTATCTGACACTTTGATCCCTGTCTTCCTTCCTGTATTATTAGAGTGAAATGAAAGAAAGAAACTGTTCTACAGTCGGGGGTTTTTTTTCAGACTTGTTGGGCTGAGATACTCAACCTTCTTTTTTTTTGCTAGTCATAACGTTTTATCTGTATCAACTTAAGATGCTTTTCTTCAATCAGTACAAGAAAGGTCAATTATGGTAGAAAATGGGAAAACATCCATAAAGTGCAATGGCTTGCAGAAACCAGTCCAAGCTATCTCAGAAATGAAGAGTGAACTTTTTCTATTAAGTTTCAGAGTTTTGATTGAACTTTGAAGACACTTCAGTTAAAGAGACAAAAACAAAAATTGTGATACCTGACATAAGGTAGAAAATTTCCTTTAGAAATACTGCCTAACCATTCTTTAAAAAAAAACCCCCTAGCGGTAGGAAGTCCACAGACTCTTTGTAAGATCTGGCACCATTGAAAGCTCATGGTTTTCTTCTGGTTAAACTAGGAGATCCTATTTACAAACAAATTTCCTGACAAAACAAGCATCTGATTAGGTAGAAAATGCTGTATGTGAGCTTTAAGTTCTCTTACTTGAAGATTTTTAATAGATTTTAGAACATATTCAGTTTGGGTGACATCTGAAAGTGCTTCCTTTGTGTTTTTAAACAGCAATGTCACTGATAGGATTTCTCCCTTCTTTTTCAAATGAGTTAATATATATGCACCCTCCATGCCTTCTACTAATTTTAAAGTAAATTTCTCCTGCAATTGTCATTCTTATAGCATATTCATATGTCCAATCTGATATTTTTCAGGGCATAAACAATACTGATTGGGAAATTATAGCTTCTTCACACCGAAAAAATGAACTGATTGGATTTATTCTTGTTTCAAGACTAATCAGAAAACTTCAGTACTTTCCACAAGTTAGATTATCTGGATTTTTTCATTCTTGTAAGAGACCAGGATATGTGAACATAATCCACTGCAAAATACTGGCTAGAAGTGCAATGTTAATTGATTGCATGAGGCAATCAAAATATTTACTAACTCGATGCAATCACATTTTCATAATTTTTCATTTTAATGACTCTCTCTGTGTAAATAGTAATTCTTTCTATCATTTCATTATTTCAAGTTGTCGTGGGTTTGACCCTGGCTAAATGCCAGGCACCTACGACGTTTGCTCTCTATGCTCTCTCCTGCTGCAGCTATGCAGAGGAGAGGGAAAATTAACACAAAACACTGGACTTATGAGTTGAGATAAGATCACTGATGGGCCACACTGGAGAGGGCAAAAGCAGGCAGGAAACTTAAAGCTGCAAAAAAAAGTGATTTATTAATCTAACAGAGTCGGAGGATAAATCAGAGGTAAAAATAAGTTCTTAAGACACTGTTTCTTCACTGACCCCCCTTCCCTCTTAAGGCACCGCTTTTCAGCTCAGCCCCTCCCTCCTTCCAACTAACCAACAACTCCCAGGCAGGGGCAGGGTGTGGGTTTTTTTCTCTTAGGTCAGTCCATCACAATTCTTCTACTACAGACACTGTTTCTCTATTCGCCCCCTCCTTCTATTCAACCAGCAGATCCGGGCTGGGGCAAGGTATGTGGCTTTTCTTAGTCAGTCCAACGCCACAATTCTTCTGCTACAAATGCTGTTTCTCTACTCACCCCTCGCCCTATTAAGTGTTGCAGTATAAAAATCCCATTAAAGGCAGTCCCATTTAAGGTGATCCCATTCAAGGCTGGACCGGCACCATTTAAGGTAACGCACCGCAATTGACGAGAAGAATAAGCAATACCAGATCAATGTGATCAATACAAGCTTTATTCTATATATTCTCTATTCCCTCTATTTCTCTAGGTTCTCAGACTTAAGTACATTTTTCAGCAGCTTGCAGGTTTTACATGTCATTATGTCATTGGTTAGTAAGACTACTTGCCACACTATTATTGGTTAGATGCATGCAGCTACAATACTTGTTCTCTCTCAACTCACGGTCCCTTAATCTGATGTTCTGTATTCTTTTGACCACAATTGCTCTTTCATAAATTCGGTACTTTCCCAAAACGACCAAGGACATTGTCCTTGCAGCTTTCTCTCAAGGTTTTGCTTGCACAATGCCTACTCTGTACTCTGTGGCAGATGCTGCAAAAGCAGAGCATCTAGCATCTCACGGTCCTGCTCTTCGAGCCATCTCTCCACAATTAAGACACCATTTCTCAGCTCACCCCCTTCCTCCTTCCTTCCAACCAACAGCTCTGGGGTGGGGGCAGGGCATGGGGGTTTCCTTTGGTCAGGGTCAGTCCATCAGGGAGAAGAGTCCTCTACTTAGCCATGGGGTCCTTCCCACGAGAGACAGTCCTCTGCCAACTTCTTTGGTGTGGGTCCAATCTCACGAGCAGCACCCGCCCGAAATCTGCCGCAGTCTGAGATTTTCTGTCCAGGTTGCAGAATTCCAAGCCGAGGCCAGGCTGTTTCCATCCCAGGAGCAAGGCCTTTCTCTCTCCTGCAAGGCCTTTGCAACTCTCAGTTTTTACTGGGACTCCCACTGGATCACAGCTCCCTCCAGGCATCACCTGCTCCTTTGGCATGGGCACCTCCCCACAGGCTGTGGGGGATTCTCTGCATCCCCATGGACCCCATGGGCTGCAGGGGGACCACCTGCTCCCCCCATGGTCTTCATCACAGCCGGCAGAGGATTTTCAGCTCCGGCGCCTGGAGCACCTCCTCCCCCACCTTCTGCACTGACCCTGGTGCCTCCATGTTGTTTTCCCTCACATATTTTTACCTCCTCCTCTGACTAAAAAGAAGTGCTTGCTCACATTGTTTTGATTTCTTCTTAAATATGTTTTCACAGAGGCGTAACTAACCTCTCTAATTGGCCCAGGCTTGGCCAGCAGCATGTCCATCATCTTCAGAGCCATCAGAGATTGGCTCTGCTGGACATGGTGAAAAACTTCCAGAACCTTCACACAGGACACACAGGAGCCATCTTTGTACCCCACCCTACTCCCTGGCAAAAACTGGGCCAAACAGAACTACCACACAAGTGATGGCAATGTACAAAAGGAGAAAAATTTGCATCCTTATCAAACATTGAACACCCTGTTCCTTAGACAAATGTTTGCCTCTCTTTGCACTTCAGAGTTTATAGTGGAAAGGGAGCTGTGGGACTTCCGTTTTATGAATGAATGAAAGATTAGGGGAATCCCCTACAACAACAAACTCTGATCAGTTTGACTCTGAACTGAAAAGCAGCTTCCCTGTGGTGTAAATGTAAATGTGCGCTATTGATTCCTGCACAAAAAAAAAAAAAAATCTGACTTATCAAAATTATCTTATTCCAGTTATGAATTTTCTTCTCTTTCCTGGACCATTTTCAGCCTTTGTGGGATCCTGAAGTGATGGGGTTTTTCTTAAAAACCATTGCAGTTCTTGAAGATACCTTTGTGCTCTCTCCTCACACCATTTTGGTGTTTGCTAGTGCAGTGTTAAAGGCTCATTATGGTTATAAGCTGATAATTAATTGTGACCTTCAGAGACAAAATTAATGTAGCTGACAGGTGTATTGTCCGTAAAGATGGAGATAAAGAACGTCTCTGCCACCTCTAGGGAGAGAGAGACAATCAGGGAGCACAAGAACTCCGTTCTGAGCCTGAAACAGGAGATTTGGGGATTCTTCTGTTTTTCTTAGCAAAACTCAAGAAAAGTGTTGGTGGGGGAGGGAGAGTTGTAGGACATTCATCTTAAGCGTGATTTTGGGAGCTGGCAACGAGGGTTAAAAAAGAAGAGTTCTAGAACCCTGACCCAAAGGTACAGCCCAGAGCTTTAAAATAAATAGCCTTGCGATCCTTTCTGTAAGCTGAAACAGCTGGAAGATACATAAATCTGATATTTCTATGAATTTTAATAGCCTTTTGAAAATGCTACCGCAGGGTGTTTGTGGGCATACAAGTAATCTCACATTCAGGATTACTTTCATCCTATATAATACCTGCCCAAGAAAATGTGTGTTGTTCCTGACAAGAACTAATACTTTTTTCCATTTTTGATGGGCGACTCTTAAAACTGCCTCAAAATTCAGATGTTGATTTAGTTTTGGGTCACTATTTGTGTGAAAGATTAACACTATGCTGAAGAGTTCTGCAAGCTCTTGTTGTTACAGAAAGGCTTGGCTCAGCAGAAAACAAATTGGAACCTCAGTGCTCTGAATTCTCCAATCAATGTGATAAATGTTTGAAATTTATTGACTGTGAATGTATAAGTGCTAAGGATTGAATTTGGGGGAAATACTAAAAGGACTCCAGAATGAGTGCAGGCATAGGCAGCAGAAATGGTATTTTACGCAAACATGCACTTATTGTTCACATGCATTTTCCCCCCATAATATTTTTGACAACCTGAGCAAACCAGAGTGGTCTTGAAAGAACATCTGTAGAAACTGAGGATTCAGTAGCACCTACCAATGTTGATTTTTTTTTTTTAAATATGATGTTTTTTCTCTTAAGTAGAGGACATCTAACTAGAAAAGCTTAGGGAAGAGCATGAGGAAGGAACGAAAGAGCAAATCACAGGGGTGGCAACTGATTAAATTCTATTTTCAAAGTGCAAATGTAAATTCATTAAATATTACTTATGCATACAAATTGCCAATTTTTTTTCTAAAATTGCATGGGAAAATGCCATAAATATCTTCACAGAGAATCACAGAACCACAGAATATTCCGAGTTGGAAGGGCTGATCACGAGGATCATCTACTCCAGCTCCTGGTGTGGCACTAAACGTGGAGCTGGAGCATTTCCAAGAAAAAAGGAAATTTTGCTCCTATTTCTGCAAAATGCCACTTTCCGCATGTGCTGCTTTTTGCAATTATTGACTCTCTGTGCACAGAAATAAAGAGTACCAAGGGGTTTTATGAAAGCATTGCATCAGAAGATAAAGTTTGTGGATTCCCTCTGCATTACAAATGGCAATGCCTAAAGATGTCCCTTTTTAAAATACATTTTAAAATGTACAATAGGAAACCACATTTTAATCTGTGTTTCTGATGGACTAATACAGCTTATCTGTCAACCATCTCATTTATGCTCAGTTGTAAATAAATCAGAGGACATTGCTAAATAGGCATATTGAAAACTTTGATAGCTTTAGAGCTCCTGTACAATTTTTTTCCACCTCCTAACTGTACAAGAAAATCAATATTGTTAATATTGTCTAATGGATACTCTTGGATATGTTTGAAGCTGGAATGAGAATGTGAAAAATCGGATCTTTTAACCATCTCCCTCTGCTTAAGGAATGCTCCAAAATAATGAATTGCTTCGCATGCTGGGCATGCTGCCATGTTTCCAAAGCACATGGCATTACGACGTGTTCAAATCTCTATTTTTGTGTAGGCTGGACTAAAAATTCTTTCTAATTCTTTCTAAATCTAATAGTTTGTTAAATACTTGTTCAAATATTGCATTTCTGTTTGGTTTGGGTTTTTTTTTTATTTTGGGGTGTTTTTTTAGTGTTGAGAGTAGCTGTTAAGAGATCAATGAATCAACATCAAAATTTTAATAGTAAGAAGTCACTCAATAGGAAAACAAAATTAAGTAACCAGTAGAGGAGCTTTAATTCTGTGAGTCCTAGTAGCTGTCTAATAAAACAACAATATCTCTAGTTGCAGAGGTAAAATAAACCTTTATTTCATTATATTCTGTACTGGAAAATGAGCTAGAATATACTCCATAAAGTGAAATAAATGCAATTGTATAACTTGGTAGGTGCCAAATATTTTAAGAAATATAAAAGCTGCAAGGAGGTATCTACAGAAAATTTCAAGGAGCATTGAAGTTCTAGAGAAAAGTGAACTTGAAGAGGATTTATACTCCCAAGTCTAAAAATTTATTTTACCATGGTGATATGGTGTTTTTTGTGTATTCTTTTAATAATAAGAATAAAAATTAGTTTGGTGAATAGAGGCATAAAACCAAATCTGCAAAAGGAAATCATAGATGTATATTGTCTACTGCTTTTGGTTACGCAGGCTCTTTAAAAAAATCATTAAAAAGTAATTTAAAGGATCAGAAGGACACCTGTAAGATCCAGTCAGAAACTGAGACTCTTCTATTCACCTCAATACAGACAACTTTAATTAGGTGATTACTGCTAATTGTTGATGGTGAGGGGTGTGGCTGTGTGAATGTTGACATGTGTCCCACATTTCAGATGGCACAAGGTTTCATTTAAACCAAATTTCTCAGGGTTTTTGTTTAGGCAGTCCTGTACTTGACATGTCCAAGGCATTGAAGACAATCTTCCAAGGAACCTCACTGCTCATTTGGGGAAACTGAGGCAGATTTGAGCAGGATGGGGCACAGACACAAGAACAGAGGGTACAGAGGTGGTGGAGGGAAGATTTCTGACAGAAATTAGTACAGCCAGCTGCAAGCACACAAAATAAGCGGTGTTAATAATCCCCTTTTTTCTGATAGTGAGAAGAGGAAATTAATGTCTTTGGTTAGGAACTGGATTAGGAGCTGATTAAGCAAACAGTAAGATTCCTTTGCTCCCCACTTCTGCCTTCCTAAAACAAAAATTGTCTCACTGGAAGACACAGGGAAATGTGTGAATTATCCACACAGGTATCAAAGGCTTTCCTAAAGTAAGAGCTTTTCCTGTAATTCAACAGGGAAATCTTCTAAGAGCCTATAATAAAATCAGACAAAAAAAAAAAAAAAAAAAAAAAAAAAAAAAAAAAAAAAAAAAAAAGGTACACATAGAAATTGCTTGTTTAAAGGGAATTTTTAGTTAATGTTGCTGAACTTATTCTAGAACAGAAATAGGATGTTTTGTTTTGGTTCTTACAATTTCTCAAGGGTGACAACTGGAGTAAAACCGGGGAGGTTTTTCAGCTCAGGAAAGATGCATGTGGTATATTAACTTCAGACACAGCTCTAAAAAGGGATGAATTTCACTTTTTACTACTCCTGAGGCATAACTTAAGCCTGAAATCTGTGAGGATAATATCTCAGCTGCAGCACCCCAGAAGCTGCACAAAAACCGAGGGATGAACATCATCTGTGCAGCTCAAGGTCTCATCACGTTCAGCTCTACATCTAAATGATATTAAAAGGATCAGGTGCTACTTTTCCCCCTGTCAGAGGCCGGGCCAGGAAATAAGAGTGTCTGAGTGCATTTGGAGGAATGGGACCCTGCCCTTAAGGAAGAGAAAGATCAGGAGAAGGACAGTGCTACTGGCACGGTTAGACATGAGCACCAAGGATGTTTCTGTTCTCCAAGTGACCAGATGGGTCCACAATGGTCAATAATAGAATAATTTAAAAGGGAAAACCATAATTTGCAAGCTCACCCAAAAGGTGAATTTTTTGTCTTGTCAGTCAAGATTTACCTTCGTATGCGTGGATTTTTCTAGTCCTACACAAGACATTTTCTTCAAAGTCTGCAACAGTGCTCAATTTATCAAGACTGACGGATATTTTTCTTGTGAGAATTCTTCTGTCTGTATCAAACTGGCATAAGTGCAAAGTGGATAACTACTGTAGTTGCCTTCTTTTACAGCAAAAGAGGTCTTTTAACCTTCCTCTCTTAATTAACATCCAGAATATTTCAGTGTATAAACTATTGCTCCCTTTAGAAATATGGGTGCACATTTCAGAAAACTTTGTGGCTATGCCCAGACAAGAGGCTAAGCACGGGTTAACCTCAGCTGCTTTTGGTTACAGATGTTTTTCAGTTTGAATACAGAGAGAAAACTCAGCTAAATCAAAAAGACACACTGCACTCATAACTTCTATTAATCTTTGCTTCTGCTTATAAAGAAATCAGGGCAAATGCAACCTGTGGATGGTGGTGCAGGAAATGCTCATGATACATTCTTATGGGAAGGTGTGGGATTCCCATTGCTTGAACTGTTTTCAAATTTTGCCTGCAGACACTCATTTGATTCTTTGATCTGCAGATTGTTTTCTCTACCTGCCCCCCCGAGACTGTTTGCTTATATCACTCTGATTTCATAAAGCAGTCAGGGTGTACAAGCTTTTAAAAGCAGAGATTTTTAAATTCCCCCGTGGGTTTAAAAAGTCTTTATGATAATGTGTCAGAAAGTGTTTGGTGAAAGTAAAAGATATTTCAAACCTTGTTTGGTCAGTTCTGCTTCTGGCCTGTGAGCCCAAAATTTTGGGTGACCTTTCTAAAAAAAATCTCACAGCCAAAAGTCTTGCACGTTCAAACAATGAGCTGGTGCTGTGGTTTGACATCTCGTGCTGTAGCTGGAACACAAAATACAAGCTCTGTCAACACAGCACTCGAGAGCACGCTGTAATGTGACTACATGTGAATATGAATACCAATTGCTACCCATATTGTGAACCAAATTTTGCCATCTGGTGCAGCTACACCACTTTGCTGAGCTGAATAAGGGAGAGAGTGTGTGTGTGAGACAAAAGAAGGAGTACTAATTAATATGCATTAACACTCATTGCTTCTTCTCCTGCATGTTGTTTGCAAATGGATTGTAAAATTCACCACTAAGGGTTGTTCACAAATATTCATTAATTTCTATGTGAAATTTTCTCTTTCATGTCTAGTGCACAAAGACTTTGCTATAAATATTCATAATTCAGAGTGTGTTGACTGGTTGCATAAGTCGTATGATGTTACTTCTGCTTTCTTCTGGTTAATTTATGTAAATAGCAAGTACAAGAAGAATGGCAAATTTTGAATGTTAGAACTAAATGTGGAGCTCGGGATTAGCATGTGGGAAAAAGGCTTTTTTCTTGCAAACATGTATTGAAAAAGACAGAACAGAGTTTTCAAGAGCTTATGAGTAATTTGGAGTATATTTCTAAGAGTATCAATAGGCCCTGTCCTAAGTTTCTTATGGGATTTTGAAAACTAATTTAAATATTTATGGGAGGGAATATGTAATACCTGAATTTGAAAACAAGCCTCTGATTTTTTTTTTTTTTTTTCTGAAAAGTACCTCTGGAAAAAAAATTGGGTTCAAATTAAAGAAAACTGGAAAGTTATCGATATAGTTATAACAGTAGGGAAATTATTGGGGTAAATGTGGGTACTCCCTCGATGGAATATGGTGGATTTTTTTAGCTGATAAGCCACAGAGAAGCTGTCAACAATGGGTGGTAAAAGAAGCCAACAACCATGGCAAAATCACTCTCTTTAGAGGTAACACTGGCATGGACACCCATTCTCAAAGTTACTTCAGATGCAAAATTGACATGGACCTACATCCCAAAAACACCTCAGATATAATATTGATGTGGACCTCCACCTCAAAATTATCTCAGATGTAATGATGACATGGACATCCATCCCTGAATCACCTCAGATGTCACACTGGCATGGACATCCACCCCAAAATTACTCAGATTTTATACTGACATGGATCTCCACCCCAGAATCACCTCAGATGTAATTCTGACATGAACTTCCATCCCAAAATTACCTGACTCCAAGGCACCACTCCCCACTCATCATGGTGAATAACTAGAGTCACTCAAGCTCCACTTAAATATGAAGAAATTGTATAAAAGAAAGTTAATAATGGTGAGAAGTCCCAGCACAGCTTCTGTGCTCAGTGGACAGTCTGATCCTCTCTCCTCATCCATGGGGACACTTTTTGTGTGAGAACCACAGTGCAATTACATTAAGGATTGTCCCAAAGTGGCTTTTGTTGGGGATTACATCTTGTCTGCGTATTGCTCTGAACAGATTTTTGCAGTCTGATGCTGTCACCAGTGATCCTCGAACCTTAGCCTGTCACAATTTTATTAACAAATATATATTTGTTATTCCATCAGCTGTCAGGGTGAGTCCTTTCTGAGATCAGGCCCTTGCTGGCAGTGGGGAACACACTCAGAAAATGGTGTGGAGACCTAGAAAGGGTCTCTCTGTACCCTGCTAAAATAAATATAAAATAATCTGTTTAAGAAATCCTGAAGATACAAGCAAAGGTGTTTGAATTCCTTGTGTGCTTTTTTTAAATGTTAGGTCTGAGATCTTTTGTCAAGAGAATAAAATATGGATATGGATAAAGAACCATCCCAGGTCTTTCCCATCCTTGGTAAGGACACCAACATTTTTGGTTTGGTTTTGGTTTTGGACTTTGTTTGTTTTTAATTTTTTTTTTTTTTTCAGTTCAGGTGATGAGTTTAAAAAATTGTCTATTTAACCTTTTTTAAATATTCTTCCACATAGTGGCTTGTCCATTTACTGTATTGTGTAAGATTTGGCAAAAATTTTACCTTGCAATAATTTCTCTTAGAAGGCTGTTATTGCTTTTGAAAGTGAACAAACAAACAAACAAACAAACAAAAAAACCCCCAAACGTTTTCACATCTCATACTATTACAGGTTTGGTTATGATTCCTTTATTTCTTGTGCATAGCTGCCAGGGTTGCTTTGTTTTTTTTCTCCTCATCTTATTAGTTTTAGAATATTTTTATTATTCTACTACTACTACTACTACTACTACTACTACTATACTACTATTATTATTATTATTAATAATAATAGAATGCCTTCCTGTTTTGAGCTTACAAATATCTGTAATCTGTATATTTTTTCCCCCTAGAGGGGCTGTGTAGGGCCCAATCCACAACTTCTAGAAAATTTATGCAGAAGTACAAAGTGTGGGGGTAGGAATACATTGCTGATTGCCAAAATGGACAGCCATAATTGTATTACTTATATTTTTATATGCTTTATATGTATTCTTTATATAATTTCATGGTGAAAATAAAAGCTCTGGCTTGTAAAACAATATCTAAGAGGAAATATGTGGCAACAGAAAAACGACAAAGCTGAGGTGTTACGTGATGTAATCACCAAACCGATTATCGGAGGATAATATCACAGAAGGCATGAGACAATATTTGGACAAGAGGTTTTTTATTGCATTTGTATTTCTTGTGTGTTTTCCCAACACTTGGTGATGCTACCTGTCCTATATGGCCCACTAACATAGTTCCACAAAACTTTAATTATTTTAACTAAACAAATGTACTATTATGCTGTTTTAAGGAGGTCCAAATGATTTTTTTAAATGTTATTTGGTTTGGTTTTGCTTTTTATGTTTAATGCTGACAAGACTTTTCTACTAATTGCTCCTTTCTATCAATATGACTATATTTTTAATTTGATGGGGTTTTTTAAAATACATTTCTATGCATGAATACATATTAATGATCATATTACTGGGTTGGTTACACTTTTACAAAGAGCCCCAAATTGAGCAGTGCTATTTAAGATTAATTGCAGAGTAGGCACAAGAAATGCTTGTTTGTATTTCTGAATATTTTTTCTTTAAATTTTGGGGTTTTTTTTCCTTGTTTCTTTTCCCAGTGCAAATTATATGTTGAGATGCATGTAAAATTTGAATGCATTTTGAAAGAAAAAGGCATTGCAATTCCTGGAAATGTCCACCTTTGCCAGCAGATCCAAAAGATAAAATAATGACTCCAAATTCTCAAACATTGTCTTGAAGAAATAGTAGTAGTTTTAAGTTAGAAAAAGAATTAATTTTGACACAAAATCAGTAACCCAGAAAAAATATGTGCACAAAGAAAACAAAACAATAAAAGTTGTTATTTTATCACAGTAATTAAAAATATGTTTGGTGCAGACCTCAGGAGGTCAGTGTGTTCATCCCCTTGCTCCAAGACAGAACTGTAGGCCCTGATATCTTTCTTTCTTTCTTTCATGCTTTCACTTTATGACACTGAATAACCTCTTGGGCATTGCCGCCATAAAATTCATAGTTTTAATTATGGAGAGTTATAGAAGAAATGTGGATGTGTTTTATTCTGCTTATTTGTTCGAAGAAAAATAGCAAATTCAGATGAAAAAATTCTTTTTTTTGAGGAGGATCATTTTCCACAGGGACGTTGAAGTAAAGCAAACTCAAGAAAAGTATTTTGTTTGCAGTGCTTGAGTGGGGTTGTGCTCTGAAACAGTAAGGGAAATGTAAAAGGAGAATGGTTTTGTTTATAAATTGCTGAAGTCCCAATCACCTTTGTACCGTCTTGATATGTTGCTGCATAAAGGGAACATAACTTTGGGGACAACAAAGATAATTAAGAGCCAAATGCTCCTATGGTTCATGACATTAACTTGCTCAATAAGGATTTAAAGACCTGCAAATGAACCCTGAGGTAATAAGGACAGCAAAACAAAACTTTTACCTCTATCGCCAAATTATAAATATGATTTAGAATTTTGTATCCATTCAGTTGTTCTCGTGGAGCAGGAACCCTCTCTGTGTGAGTTTTATTTCTGAAATCAGAAATATGCTGGCAACACAAATGTTTTTACATGAGCCAGACTGGAGGTTTTGATTTTGAAGACGCAAAACTACTGGTTTATTTAACTGAGAATTTTGATTTCTATTGCAGAAACCAGTTCGGGTTTTGTGTGTGTGTGCTGTGTTTATTTCTTTGTTTTGTTGAATGTTTTTTGTTTGGTTTTTTTTTTCCAAATGGACAAGGTGGAGATTGTGCTCAACATGGACGTGATAGTCTTGGAGATCTTTTCCAACGTAAATAATTTTTTCTGTGTTTCTGTGATTCTATCTGATATCTACATTATCATATTTATATATAAATTGATATCGATATATCTATATCTATATCTATATCTATATCTATATCTATATCTAATCTATATCTATATCTATATCTATATCTCTATATCTCTATATCTATATATCTGTATATCTATATATCTAATCTATATCTAATCTATATCTAATCTATATCTAATCTATGTCTATATAATTTTATGTATCTGTCTATATCTATACCTGTATATATCTATATTATCTATCTTTATATCTGGATCCATCTATAAAAATATTTATCTATGTATTCTCTGTATATCTATATATCTCTCTCTGTCTATCTATAGCTACATTTGTCTATCCATCTATCTAATCTATCTATCTATCTATCTATCTATCTATCTATCTATCTATCTATCTATCTATCCCTGTTTGTATAATCTGTATCTTTATCTATAATGGTATTTCTGATCCTACTGCCAATTTATTATATTACTGCACGACATGACATGGAAGCTCTACAAAGAATTTTTCTCCAATTTTGACTCCAAATCCCTGGGAAGTTTTTCTGTGTGTCACACAACTGATTCTTAACCACCTGCAAAACCCAGCAATGGCCCACATCTCTAAATTCTGCCTTATTTGCTAGATTTAGGTGTTTATTCATGTCTGTTTTAAGAAGTTAGACAAACCTAACTGTGTATCATAGCTCTGATGTTATGACTTGTCTCTTGTAATAACTGTTCATGTCCTATATATTTTGTACAATCTTTGGTCCTGCGGCTATAATCAGATATTAATAAATGAGGGATACTTAATATTATTTATAGAAAAAATACCTGTCTCTTTTGCTTCTAAAACTGGATTGTCACCATGATCAGTGGTCATTTTCTGTGCTTCATCCAAGAAGAAATAGGCATATTTTGGCAATTGCCAATGTCTTGCCAATAAATACTTTATTGGGAGTACCTCTTCTATGTAAGAACTTCCTCAAAAACTGGTGCTAAAGTTTGTCTTTTATCAGTGCTATTAGAGACAAGAGTTTTGGCAGCATGGTAGGACTGTCAGCAGAAGTTTGAGAAATAGATTTTGAATCAAATGAATGACAGGGTTGTGTTTTTGTAGCAGGGGGAACGAGTAAAGGTCCCTCTTGAGTATACGAACTCTGAGAAATGTTCAGGAAAACATTCTGCATTTTTAAATTCATGGAAAACTTTTGGAAAAAAAAAATTAAATAAAAAGGATCTACAGAAAACTGCTTTTTAACTGAGAATGTTTCTGAACGATAAGGAAATTAAGTAAGGAAAATGTATGTAGTATTCCTGGTTTTGTTTTATTAGAACTTTTAATGATACCTTAAGTAAAGTAATCCTGTAAAAATGTCTGTTTTATTTACTTCTTGTGATTAACGTGTAGCTCTTATCTGTGCCCGAGGAATCAAATGGCGAAATAAAACAAAAGATGGCCTTGGGAAAGCATTGCAGTTCACTGAATAGTGCTAAGGGAAATTGTAATGAGAAAGCATTATATTTATAGCAGAATTTACTTGGCTAATCTGGCAAATTCTTTTCTACTTGAAACAGTTCCTTTAAGCAGTCCCTCCAGCAGCCTTTGAATCCCTCCTGAATTTCTGCAGGGCCAATTTCCATCAATACTCACACAATTTTCTGAAACACCTTCACAGTATCAGTCTGCAAGACAGCGTGCACAAACTGGAGGGTTTGCATTTTTGGAACAAAAGCATTTGGCAGAAAATAAAATAGTATATATGTACACCTGATGTTTGAAATAATTTCTGACTTCCTAGATGGAGAAACATCTCAGTTTCCAATCACTCCTGAATTTTCTGGCTATCTATTAGGCTCCAGAATTTCTAAACTATTGCTCCTTTCTTAACCATACTGGTTCCGTTCCAGGTTTCCCCCACATTTTGATGTCTTTCAAGGAGGTCAAATGAGTAAAATCATCCCAAATGTTAAGATTTTTGAGTTTTTCATTACCGAAAGACTTCTTCGTTAGTTATTTGGGACGATTATATTTCCTGCTACAGTTTATTCCTCAATAGAAATTATCTTTCCTACCACATAAGTTTGTTTTTCAGACTTTTTAGTAGAACTTTACAGGAACAACGACAAAAACAAACTAAACCAAACCAAACAACAAAAAACACAAACAAAAAATCAAAACCAAGAAAAAAAACCCCAGCAAACAAACAAACAAACAAACAAACAAAAACCTTCAAAAAAACACATGATTTCTTTTATTGAAAGACTTCTTCCTCCTCCTGTGCTGCCACTTTGATTTCCTGAACTCCCTCCAGCTTTACTGAGGTGATGTTTTAAAGAAAAAGCCAGAACAATCAGAGTCAAAATATAATATTGGTTTTCTTGTTTACATGGATTACACTTACTAGTCCTGGAGTGTGGGCTCTCACCTGCAGTCATCACATCCCTTCTGTGAAAAAAGGTCTGAACCCATGTCAGCAGCAATTATTGGGTGTACCAGCATATTTTTTAACTTTTAAATTGTGATTTTTAAAATAATTGTTTTCATGCCTTTCATGGTTGGGTTTTCTTGGTTTTTTTTTTTTTTTTTTGGTTGCAAATATTTTTCTAATTAAAAAAATCCGTCTCACAAAACGAAGGTGTTCTTTTTTTTTCTTTCGTGATTTATCATCACAGTATAAATATCCACATCCCACATTTTAAATCTAGAGGTGAAAGACTCACTTTAGTTTGTTGTTGTCACACACTCAGTAGCAAATATGCATGAGATTTATTTTCAGCTACTTCTCATTACCAAGTAGGATGAACCTAAAACCAGAAACCTGTCCCCACCAAAGCCTGAATTACCTCTCCATGACTGAATTTACAGCTCATGTTAAATTCTTCACCTCCAGAAAAAAGAAAATGCTCCTTTTATATTTTATACCAGTGCCTTCTTCCATTTTACCTCAAGGTATCCAGTAGGAAAACAACATAATGTACTTTAAAAATTAATTATGATGTATCAAGACCCTTGAGAGCTGCTGCTGTTCATGGCTTGTTTCACCTAATCTGCTCAGTTTATAGAACTTAATTTGTTCATCTTTAGGCTTATTTATTCAATTTAATATTGAGAATTGAAATCTGTACGTGATATTCCTTGATGAAAAATATTTGACTCAAATTCTCAGTATTAAGAAATTGCTGTAACATTTTTTTGTTGCTGTTTCATAGGTATTGAAGTCTATCCAGTCAAGGGCTCGATTCCTCGTAATATTTATGAGTCTTGGGAACTCTTGTATCCACATTTTCTATAACTGTGCTTTGATGAAAGTAAAAAGTTATAAAGTTACATGTAAGGAGATGCTTTTAGCTATGATATTGCAGTAAAAATTATCACATAATGCTACACTGAATGAGACTTTTTAAAAATAGGATGATTTCAGCAGTAGAAGAGGAAATGTGTGATTTGCAGGAAAATGGTAAAAAAAAAATTGTTCTTTTACTGCCTGAGAAGGAAAAAAAAAGAGACTATGAGAATATTCTAGATAGCAGCAAGGCACTGATTCAGAGGAAGGTAATGTCAAAGTATTTTTTGTGTTAAAATTACTATCATATCATTATTAGTGCATTTCACAGACTGCTGAATTATTTTACCTTTTAGAAACCAGTCTTTAAAATCCTCCTGCAGGTTAAGACAGTATAAATTACCCAGTACCTTCACATCATTTTTCTACCAGGCGTTTTTCCGCCAAGCAGTTCACTCAGCTGCTCGTCAGCTTCAATGAATTCCATGAGAAAAAAACAAAGCAAAACGAAATAAAGCAAAGCAAAAACAACACCAAAAAGCCTTCTGCCCATTAGGAATATACAAAATTATTTTCAATTATCTTCATGATTGACATAAGACGCTGATACGGTTACATCTTCTGTTCACATCAGAGCTTTTTCCAGGTGAGCAGACCAGGGGGATTTTGTTGCTTTACACATTCTCTGATGCTCAGGAATGCTTCACTCAGCTCTGGCCATTCCAGTGTTCACACATTCTGTGAGATGATGCCTGCCACCCCTTTTTCCTTCTCAGCTGCTTCCAGATGTACTAATTTGTAGGAAATTTGTAGGAAAACTACGGAATGTATTAACCAATTAAACACAGGATAATGACGAGGTCAAAGTGATACAAAGCTCTGACGTGGAACATATCAGGTGCCTCGCAGGTGGCTCTATCTCTAGGTAAGAAAAGGGAGGAGAAGAAAGGATTAAATCACGGTTGAGTTCAGCTAATAAAGGAATCAGATTTCTCGTTAAACTTTGTTAATTTGGTAGAGGAGGAACACGCTCTGGCTGCTGGGCTTCGATGACTGAAAGCATTTCAGATGGCATCAAAATCTGCATTTGTAATGAAGTCTTGTAAAATTCCCATTCATTTAAGTGGTTTCAAGTTTTCTGGTCTGCACAGAGGCATTTTCTCTCAGATCATTTTAACTTTAAGGACAAATGTTTCAGAGTAGGAAATGCCTCATTCAGCAGAAAACAGTTCACAGATACCAGAATTTTTGAGTCCATGCAAGAATTGCCATGTGGTAGAGAAAGTTAATTCCTACTTTAACAACACCAGATCACCACTTTGTCAATACACTTAACTGGTGTTGGGTGGAATTTTCCCAAATAATCAATTAAAGCACAATTTTGCCTCTTCCCTTAAATTTTGCAGCCAGAAGTGTTGGTTTACAGCTCTCAGCTGGGGAAAATATTCCCTATGGTGCAAGGGTTGCAACAAAAGAAAAGTTTGTTCTTTGTTCTACTACTGTGAATCTTACAGAGTTGTCTTTAACGTTATGAATCACTCTTTCACTTTGAGTAAGAAATCTGTCTCTTGTGGGTGGAAAAATAAATTTGTTTCCTGCTCTGATTGGTTCATCCTCTTGGCTGGCTGACAATTCTCCCTATCGTGACACGTTGTAGGTTGCTCCAAAAACTCACTAAGGAGATGGATGTGATAAGAATATGAATCCACCAGAGCTTGTTGTCATCCTTAACAATCCTGTATTCCAGATTAAAACTGTTTTTTTTTTTATCTTAGTTTATCATTCCTTTAGAGAAAATATGGTTAGTACAGGCACGGGATTGCCCATGAGTTTCCAATTTGCAGGAAAATTAAGGGTGTACATTTCTAGATATTTAAACATTGTCTGTGCCCACTCTTTCTTAAATTTAAATTATGAATCTCCTTTATGATTATAACCCCTGTCAGTGTGTGCATTGCCAAGTTCACTCAGCTGTGCCACACATGAAACCTCTGAGAGCCACTCGGAGCTTGTTCTCAGCCTTTCAGATGTAGCAGCTTCTAGCACAGTTAAATTAAATATTACTGCCATCTTTTCATCCCAGATTTGGGGTTTCATTTTCATATCCTTCCTCTCAATCAAAAAAAAAATAGACCTCTGAAAATTACTGATGTTAATTGTAGACAATCTTGTCAAACTGTTTGAATCTTTGTAGATTTATAAAATAATGAAGATTGGTGATTTACCTTGAAATTGTTTTCAAGAGCATTCTTCCCCTACACTCAAAAGTATAATTTAGGTATTTTAATATAATTTGGAGTACACCAAAGTGTAAGGAAAGTTTAAAACCTATATGAAAAATTGAAGGCTGTTCCTGTCATTCACAACTTTCACTGGGTAGTCCATAATTCCACATCAAATTCCAAACTGTACTCTTGATGTGCCTCTAGCAGCAGAAATATATCTGAAAAACAGATTCAGTAAAAGCCTATTGTGTTACAGAAATTTTTCTGATATCTACACAGCTGTGCATGCAGTATGTGAAAAAATCCGACTATTGTTATGGAATTTTCAAATACTTTCTTTTTCAGAGAAGCATTTTACTCCTCAAGCCTCTGGTCAAGATATTTTACCTGTTCTATGTTTTCGTGTTACTTTTTTTGCATGAGTAAAACCTTTCCTCATTCACCTGCGGTCTGAAACTTTGCCTCTTTACCACT
This sequence comes from Acanthornis magna, assembly GCA_036785705.1. Lineage (NCBI taxonomy): Eukaryota > Metazoa > Chordata > Aves > Passeriformes > Acanthizidae > Acanthornis > Acanthornis magna. The sequence continues at coordinate 265,639 of JAWUZG010000170.1, read as the reverse complement.
TTAGAAACTGAATCTTTTAATGTTTAATGCACCAAATGACAACAGCCTAGGAGCTCAAGCACACAAATCTCAGTTATTTTTAAAGAGAGAAAAAACCCTTACAGTCACACTGCCATAAAACATTAGTAAAGCTTTTTTTTTCCTCCCAAAATAAGTGTTTGTTTATTTATTTATCTATGTATTTATTTATTTAGTTAGTTATTTAGCTAGTTATTTATTTATTGGGGTGAATGGAGGGGTATGAAGCCTATGTCACAGGAATTAAGGAATTTTTTAAGGGGTTTTTTTTAAAAAGTTTTTTGTGGGTTTTTTGGGGGAGTTGGGTGGGTTGTTTGGCTTTCTGGAGGGTTTTTCTTGGTACATAGATAGATTATATAATTCCTTTGTCAGAAACAAAAACATTGAAATATTTTTATTTTTTCAGAAAAGGCCAGATGTACCCTGTGGTTTGTCTTTACCTCATCCTGCTGAAATTGCTTTCTCTTGCAGAAGGCTGGATTGATATTTGCTCAGGTTTAAATCCCTCCCACATGCTTTTCTTGCTCTGTCTCCTGCATCTTGGTGGAGTGAATAATCGTGGTTTTGATGAATCTGTTTTGAGGGCGTTCTTTCCAGTGCTTGACTGAGCGCTAAACGCAGCAGTCACTCACATAATCTGTACAAAGGGCTTTCCCAGCTGAGTTTCTGCTCGAGTCCATGGAGCAAATACATCATTTGAAGCATAAAAACAGCAAGAAGAACTGGCAGTGCTTTGTGCTTGTTTAAAACAAAAAAAATATTAGCCCATGGGTTGCACTGGAGTGTTGCTGGTGTCCCTCAATTATAATAATTTCCTTGCTGAAATGGTAAATTCTGAGGGCTGAGTAACGTAAAACAGATTGCAATAAACACGAGATGTGGGAGTCTGCGGGTGTGACTTAAATGAGTCTGTCAGCTCATTTGCTCTTTAAATGCTACTGCTCATCTGATTTTTTTTTTAATTTCATGCAAAAGCGTTGAAGTTTGTGCTTCAGGAATTCTGCCAGATCAGCTTCTGCAGGGTCACGGAATTTCAGAAACATTTACAGCCAAAATGATGTCTCATCTGTCAATTATTTAAACTTTTATCAGGGTGGACCATCCAATGGTTGATGCCAATTATTAGTGCAACATTTTTTAATCTGGATTTAGCATTCCTAAGAGATTCTGTTCTTATGAACAGAAGTTGTTGCACATTGCCTACATATCTACATCTTTTCTAAGCCTACAACATGAAAAAAAAGTACTTTTCTGTTTCAAAATGCTTCATAACAAAAGTTTCCGTACATTTGTGAAACATGTTAACATTTCAGGGAAAAAAATGTGAACTATGATGTGTTTCTCTATTCTTTCCCCTTTTATCTGCTTGGTTCTCAAGCAAATATTCACACCTGACTTGGTATTCTTCCCTTGCCAACAAAATTCAAAGACGGTACTTACCCAGCTTTTCAAAAAAATTCAACCACAGCTTGAATTTTATTTGTACTTGACAAGAAGGAACTGGAGAGCCTCTCTTGATTCCTTTAAACTAACTTGGGTTTTTAACAATTACACTGTTTGTGAAGAAAGTGGGTATTAACACATCAGAAGGAATCAAGTCGTTAGTGTTCCATATATTTTCTGTTTGACCTTGTACAAGAACACACTGTGGGTGTATGAATATTATCAGCCCTGTAAAAGTACAGATATTTTAAAATATTTCTCTGCTGACCAGCGATGATCTCAAATCCTGTGGTCCTTGGTGTCCCTTCCAACTTGGGATTCTCTTCTTGGAAGATTTTCCTCTTCTCTCAGTAATTCTTCACACCTATTTTCTCTCTCCTCTTCATTACGAACAGGCGAAATAAGATTTACTTGATATTCTGTCTTCCACCTCATCCTGTTCCTTTAGTGTATAAAGGCACAGGACACTTTCTTATGTAATTTTCAAGTTCATAAAAAACTCATTAGGCAACATTAGGTGTACTTAGATTGGGCATCCAACATTAGTTTTCTTTTCCTTTTTTTTTTTTTTTTTTTTTGGTCTTATTCAACATTACATGTTTGGGGTTTTTTGTGGTTGAATATATGGACCAGGCAACATTATCTCACTTTACACTGGATTTGTACCTATAATCTCCTTTCCTTACATGTGTATTTTGCCATGGTCACATTGAGCTGGTCCTGCTGTATTCACCTATGCACTATGAAACTCTGAAAAGCACTATGTGCAAATTTTTCTCATTTTTGGCTTCTGTTGACATGCAGATTATCATGATTTTTGGGACAAGAAAGTCCCAGAATCCATGTCTGATTCACGTTCCTGTGGTTTGTGTCTTTCCATGACTGTGCTCTTTTAGAAAAGTACTATTTGCCAAAAATAAATAGAAATAGCCAAAGAAAGGTGTGGACAGATGTCTCAGCCCTCAGTGCTTGAGCTCACAAATAATTTCTGTGTCTTCCCACATGCAGCGTGATTCTGCAAGAGACCTGAACATTTTGAATCAATCTGAGCAGGTTTTTTTCTTTTTTTTTTTTTTTTTCCCAAGTAAAATGCCTCATGGATCCACAGCCAGAGAGTCTCTCATCCTATTGTTTCAGAATTATTGATTCCATCCTGTCCTCATCTAACATAAAGCTCTCAAAGCACTGAACTGGAAGCATGAAAGAGTGTAAATTTGAGAGAGTAAAGGAGGAAGCAATTTTTGAGGATTAATTTTTTTTCTGTATTTTTTTTCCCCCATGTCAGACGCCTAAGTTCAATGGTCACTTTAGTATTCATTAGGCAAAGGTTTCATCTCCCCCTGCTCATGAGCTTCTGCAGTTCATAAGATATTCTAGATATTGCTTGTTTGGGCATTATTTCTGGACATAACAGCAAAAACTTTGTAGGTGTTTGTAATTAGAGTTCATTATCATTAGTCACCACGAGTAGTATAAACACAGATTTCAGTGTCCTTCATGAAGTTAAAATCTGTTTTGACCTTCCATGTGACTCCTTTATGTTACAAATCTGTGTTCTGTGTTCTAAATTGCATGAATGCTCATGAATACTCAGCAACTTCTTTTTGTCCTGTCTTTCCATTTTTATCGTTACATCTACTATTTATCCTGTGGTATTTTCTCAACCAGTAGTGCAAAATTTTTAATATGAAGAATACACGTGCAGAGATGTTGTGGAGGTGTTTATGCAATGAAAAGAAAGCAAGTATTTCTGAAAAAGAATTTTATTTCTGAAAACTGGGTGGCAAAAAGAAGACGGAAGCCTAAATACTGTAAAAACATTAGGTGGTCTGAAAATTAATACCTGGTTAATTACAAATATTTTAATTTTAAAAGGGATGGCTAGGAATAAAAGCATAATGACATTTTCAGGATTATTTATTTCCTTTTATGTAATCATCCAGCAGTAAGCAGTGTTCGCTGCAGTCATCTGATTTTAGCCCAGTGCCATTCCCACTAATCACATTTCTTCTCAATACAAAAGATGTAAAAATTTTAAAAGATTCGGTGATGACACCAAGCTATGAGAACTGTCAGAGGATGTAGCACCTCTCCCATGAAAAAAAGCCTGAGAAGGCTGGGGTTTTTCATCCTGGAGAAAAGAAACTTCTGGGGAAACATTTTAGTGGTCCTTCAATACACAAATACGTAGAGAGACTTTTTGGCCTGGAGTGACAGGACAAAGGGCAATGGTTTTAAACTGAACGAGGGTAGATTTGGACTGGACAAATAGAGGAAAAGTTTTGAGACACTGGAGTGAAGAGTTGTGGCCTCCACATTGCCACCGATTTTGAAGGTTTTGTTGGATGGGTCCTTGAGTAAACTGATCCAGAATTGGAGAAATTGTCCCTGCCAATGACAGAGGGGTTTGGACTGGAGGGTCTTGAAAGGTTTTCCCAGCACAGATTTTCCATGATTCTATGATATCTCCAAAATAAGGGATTAGAGGATGCAGAATATTTTTCTATTATAAAGAAACTTTGGGTGTGATTTTTTAAAAAGTAGTAAAGCAGTTATTTTTCATCAAGATTTCCTGCTAGCCCCAGAGTCAATCCTCCGTTAAGAGGATATGCATCTTGATGGAATTTGAGGTATTTCTGTAGGAAAAGAGAGACCTTAATCCTAGAAAGTAATTAAATAACTTTTTATGATCTTTGAAAAGGAAAAAAAAGAAAATATAGTTTTGTCCTTCCCAAGTTCGTCCTCAAGATTTTATTTCTGAATCCATTTTAAGTATTTAGAGATTCCACAGACACATACATTCATACAGAGATACATACATAGACACAGAGACAATATTGCTCACTTACTCCTCTCACCCCAAGCAATTCTCCTGTCCAAACCCAAAATCTTTGGGCCTCTGTAAAGCAATTATAATGATTTCAATAAATTACACATAAGACATCAGGATGAAATATTATTGTAATGATTATAAGAAAAATTGTCTTGATAATTCCTCTCCACCCACTGTGTGTGTACTGATTTCCAGTCACTGATTATATTATCTCTAATTGCCCAGGTGTGTAGAACAGTCAATTTTTCTTATATTGCTGACTCACATTTTTCCTGATTAACCAAATCCGGATGATGTCTTCAGATGAGACTCCTTATTTCCTCCGTTTTCTGTGTTATGGTTATTAAATGTGACAAATGGAGCTGGAAAACTTTCCCTTACACCAGAACAGACAGAAGCCTGTGTGTTTAAAATTTCATATTTGGGCCGGGGAAGTGACAAGTGCTGTGAATTGAAGATAGGATGCCTGTAAATGGTTTTGACAATGTTGGAGAGAACTAAAAGCTCTAAACATTTGGAAAAAGCCAAACAACAGTGCGCTGAGATAAGTAATTCTGCTGTTCTCCTCAGAGATTTTATTTTTCCTTGTTGTTCTTGTTGTTGCTGCTGTAACTAATAGTTAAGCTTTTTTCCTCCACACTTCCCATCCCCCCTCAGAGTGTTCGATTATGTTTCAGCTGTAGAGCACTTTTGTGGAGCACTTTTAAAAATGAAAAACAGCTTTTCCTGAAAGATTTGGCTCAGTTTAATGCTGGAAGTTGGATCTTCTGGCTCCATGCTGGATATTTCCTTGGTGGCAAGACCAGGACCTGATGGAAAGAGGATGTGGAGCAGAGCAGGCGTGCAGGGAAATGTCATGGTTCTGCACATCCAGGGGGTTTATTTTTGGTCTGCTTGTTTTCTTTCTCTTCAATAATTACAGCGTCAAAGAATTTACCATTTATGACCTTCCTCACACATGAGAAAAATCCCCATTCTGAGTTTTAGATTCTCAAGTTTGCAGGTACATCTGGTTTATATTTGTCTTTTGGAAAATCAGTAACCATTACAGGACGTGAGCTAACACGCTGGTGAAGAAATGCCATCAGTCAGACTTCTCCAGAGCAAAAACTGATTGCCAGGGAGAGATTAAGAAGAAGTTTCCCTCCCAATTATGTGAGACTGAAACATGTTGTGACTTCCTTTGCATTTTTTTATGTTTGCCATCACAGAGACAAAGGCATCTTTTGTTTTTTTTTGTTTTAAAAGTGTCCAGGATACTTCCCTTGAATCCTCTGCACCATTTGTTTAGAAGTTCTGAGAGCTGAAGAAACCTTTCCAGTTTGATCAGATCAGTAATAACAGATTTCAAAACAGACAGGTTTAAGGTTCCTAGGCATCTAATTCAGGTAACAACACAAACTTGTCAAAAGCTCCAAGTCAGCACAAACACTCAGATCTCTCATTAAAAAAAAGCAAAAAAACCCCAAACAAACAAACAAACAAAAAAACCAAACCAAACCAAACCAAACCAAACCAAACCAAAAAAACCCCACCATCCCAACTAAATCTATATCATATCTATATCTAATCTATATCTATATCTATATCTATATCTATATCTATATCTATATATCTATATATCTATATCTATCTATATCTATATCTATATCTATATCTATATCTATATCTATATCTATCTATATCGATAGATATAACTCTATCTATCCCCCACATATCAATAATATAAAACCAGCTTTGGAAATAATATTAACTGACAGTTCTAGGCAGCAGCAAAACATATTCTGTCTTCTATCAGAAATTTCTGGAAGGACATACAGAGTGGTGGAGACTCATTTACCAATTTGACCTCAATTCTGTTGGCCAGCTTAGGTGATATATTTCTGAGAGTGAAGTGTTTTTCCATCTTGCCTTATAAAAACAATAGCAGTAATAACAGTACTTTCCAGCACATTATTCCTTATGCTTTCATTTCTGCACTCACTAAAAATCACCGTTTGTTTCTCTGACTTTAAAAATAATTCTGCTCTTTGTTCACATTCAAAAGGACCTTTAGAAACACTGTTCAGCTGTTAATGTGCCAGAGAATGATTCAGTAGGATTTCTGTAAGGAAAACAAGAATTTCCAAAACAGTGTGTTATCCAATTTTACAGTTTGGGGGTTTTTCCACTTTTGTATAAACAAAGCCTTTTAAATCCTAATCTTATTGATAAACCAGGAGTATTGAGCAATGTGTTTCCTTGGGCCTCTTCTGAACCATGGCAAAGGTTTAGGGCAGCCATGGATTAGGGTCAGGAGTGTCAAAATCTTTCCCCTTGCAAAGAAGGTGAAAAATGTCCATTTCAGTAAATGTTGAGCTTGGATTATCCCTATTGCTTTGGAGAGAAAATTTAATTTCAGAATTGTACACAATATGTTCTTCTGGAATTACAGCTTTGTTTATAATTTTCTGTTCATATTTGACAAGATTTAAGTTGACATAACTTGAATAGGTAATAATCTATCTGTCTGTTTCAAAAGGCTTTAACAACAATAGCAACAACAACAGTAATAATCCTTAACCTGGAGTGCCATAATAAATGATTTGCTATTATAAATCTTAATGTTGAGGTGCTCTTGAAGAAGGTGAAGCTCACTTTCTAAAAATCATGTCAGAATAGCAAAAGATTTCATTAATATCTTTTTAGTACATGCTGTTGCTAATGCTTTAACCTGGAAAACCTCTGACATTGAAGATATCTTCAACCAGCTAAGTGGTGATTTCCCAAGAGGATAGAATAATTTAAAAAATAAAACATTGTTGTACAGCTTTTGAAGGATCTTGTGAGAAGTAGACACTTCCTATTAAAGGGTCTTGTATTCCAGATAATTAATTCACTTTAACAATTATCAAGCCTACGTATAATTTTGGGTTTTCTTTAACTTAAATTGAATATGGTGTGGCTGCAAGATAAGTTATCAAATAATTAGCAGCTTTTAATGCCAAAATAGTGGCTCTTTTCTGAGGTGTCCTTTTGTTTTCTGTCTTGCATAAATGCATTTTAACTGTAACTTGCAATGCGATAATATTCTGAAGGTCTTGTGATTTTAAGAGCACTGAAGGCACACAATGAAAATCTTACACTTAATGGAGATCCAGATGGCTTTTACAATAAATTCTACAGCATCAGGAAGTATTTCATAAGGCATCTAAGGTTTTAAATAGCAGGAGAAGCAATATGTGTGTTGGTGAGCCCCACAGGTGCTCACTCTTTACATGTTATTTGGCTTTGGCAGTAATTAATGAAAATAGAAATTGCAAGGGTCATGGCTGTGTGATTATTATAGAAATCTCAGTCTTGTTTTGCCTGTTGTTTGAGCTGAACAGCCATAATTCAGCTCTGATGCAAAGGCCACATTTCTGGAAAAAAAAAAAAAAAAGATGCTTTAACAATAAACCCAATTCTTAAATTTTACATTTAGACTCAGGCAGTGATTTATATGAATTTGCTATTTCAGAAAAAACCCTCACATTTTCTGTAATATGAGTGCATGAAGCTTATTGCTTTGTTAGGATGGCCACTCTCATTTGTTTTGATAAATTAAAAATTATCAGTGTTTCTGACACATACATTTCCCCATCCTAGTGTCATAAATACCTTCACAAATTTGGGTTGCTTTCCCAGACCAAATATATTAATTGTTAGTATACACCTGTATCAGCCAAGTTTGGCTTCAAAAGTTCTTTTTCTGCTCTGGAGTTGATCTCCAGTGTATTTACAGTCTGCAGTCACAGCATCCCTTAGCGGTGATCTCTGCTCAAGGGGTGTTTTTCCACTAATGACTCTAAAATTATCTCATGAAAAATTCTTCTGGTTTCAACTTCTTCCTTGAACTCTGGTGTCCAGAGCTATTTTCAGGCAAATATTTGTGGATTTAGCTCAGTGCTGTGAACGTGTCCCTAGGAACACCTCTGTTTCTTTTTCACAACATCACATTTTGATGTGATATTGGTCACTGGTGTAACCAAAGCTCATTACTTGGTGAGGCTGCTGCTAACAATGGCTGTTCTAATTTTCACCTCTCTTTTTGTTTTGTATTCATGGTCCTCCTCGATCTCTACCACTAGCTGTTCACTGTTTAATGATTCCTGCATTAATCTGCTGCTGATTTCATTAATGGTGTTTCATGTGATCCCAAATCCATTGCTCCAAACTGGAGTGATTTAATTTACCCATTTCCTTTTGTCTAGAAAATCAGGTCAGGAGAGAGGGAGAAAGTTTGTTAATCTTAAATAAACAGAACTCTATTATCTTTTCTTACATCGATGTTACCAATGTTCTCAGTTCTGAGGTAATTTGATACCTTCATTTTTATGAATATGTATTTTTAGGTTTATTATTCTTACTAACTTCCCTCCAGATTTAATGCCATCTTTTCCGAAACTGAAGCCAGCTGATTATCCATTTTTTATCTCTACTTAAATTATCTATTCCTTCTTACTGCATACTAGTTGCAATTTTATTTATTTTTTTTTCCTCTAGTCTGTGTGAAGAACTTAATATAAATCTAAAAAATATACCCTGAAAAGGTTTTAACTTTGCTTCAATTCTTGAAATTCCTATTTTATTACTTTTTTTTTTTTTTTTTTTTTTACCTCAAATGATGGGTTTAATTTCTGAAGTGTTTCTTATATTACAACCGAGCTTTTGGTTAATTATGAAAATCAACTTGAAATACTTGTGAAATTAGTCCAGTGTCTTCTGACATGTCCTTTTACCCTTCATTAGAGCAAGAAAAAGAGAGTGTTAGCATCTTTTACATGTAAAACCCTCAAGTTTTTCAAAACTCTCTCTTATTTTTCAAAATATTCAATATTCGAGTTATAAACTATTTTCTGAGACTTTACAAAAGTAGATATTGCAGACTGGCAAGGTAGGAACTTTATACAAAGTATAGAGCAAGTATTTGTTATTATTGCGACTTTATATTTTAGCTATCCTAATTGCTGGGTTTGGGATTTTTGTTTGGTTTGGAATTTTTTTTTTTTTTTTTAAATTTCTGTGAAGATTTTATAACACCAGGACCTAAAATGACCCTTTCAAAACAATGGTGTAACAGCAGTAGAGTTTATGGGTAAGCCTTTATTATGCTTTTGTATGTTTTTTCAGTTTTTATTGAACTGCACAATAATTAACTTCCCAAACATAAGCAAACCACTAAGTACTAATTCCTGAAATTCTCCAAGGAATACAAATGAGAGGTGAACTTTTGGAATGTACCAAAGATAGAAATTAATTTTTTTAGGAAAAGAGTATTCCAATAGGTCTCTGTCACAGAGAGGAAAGACCTTTTTAGCATGGTTCCAGATTGACCAGCAAAAACTTTGTATCTTTTACATTCCTGTATAATTTGTGAAAAATATTTCATGTCTTAAACCAAACTCCACCTTTGGATGAATGGTTAAACCTGCAGTTTAACATTCCAATACCATACCAGATTTGTAAATAATTGATTTTTTTGGTTGAGGTTTCAATAACTGGCAACTCTACTACAGCTCCTGTTCATTTCACTTTTGCAGAGGAAAATAAAATGTGTTTCCCCCATGTTCTCTGTGTAAAATACATGATTTCCTTAAACTCTATTTCTTTTGCTACTGTATTGCTGCATTGTACACTAATATTTCATGTATTTGTTCAAAGAAAAAAAAAATATGACTCCAAATATTTATTTCTACTGCTTGGCATAGCAGGGAAAATAAATATTGCCAGTCCCTCAATGTTATTGCATTCAAATGTATTTGTAGTTTTTGCTTCCCCTTTTAAATCTAATTTTAAATTCATACAATTTCTACAGGAGTAAGTACCTAAAATGCATTTTCATTGATTTATTTTTTCTGGTGTTCCTAGGTAAACTCTTTTACAATGAAACTGAGGAAGATGAATATTTGACAAATCTTTCCTTATTTTATTTCGGTTAATAATTTATAGAAGGCAGCATGTCTTTAGAGCTGCCGAGCAAATAAACCCTCTTGCTGACAAGGATAAGATAATTGCTTTCAGAATCACTATTCCTGTTATTCACATGCATTTAGCAGTGTTTTCTCTAAACTGTTAAGTTAAACAGGAGGTTGGAATAGGATTTTTGCTCACAACAACCTTTCTGGATTCCAGACCAGCACAGTTGGGGCTGGGCCTGTTTCATGTGTTCCTAAGCTGTGCAATCACACAGTGACTTAAGTCCTTCCCCTCAATATGTTGAGTAATTTTCTCTCTTTTCTATTGGAAATATTTGCATTTTTATGTATGTATGTATGTATGTATATAGCTATTTACTTATTTACTTACTTACTCACTCATTTACTTATTTACTTATTTATTTATTTATGTATTTAAAAATATTTATTTATTTATTTATTTATTTATTTATTTATCTATTTATCTATTTATCTATTTATCTATTTATCTATTTGAAAATGTAGATTCAAGTAACTTCCTGCAGGAGGTTGGGTTAGAGGTCTGCCCTTCTCGTGGGTGTCTAATTAATGTGCATTTCTGCACGCACCTCCTTCTGCTACTCCATAGCAAAAAAACCCCAACTTTTAATTTTATATTGTGATGAAGAAGAGGAGCTCAGATAGGCTTATAAAAAAAAATCGGTATCTGTACACCACTGACATCTGCATGAGCTACTCCCTCTGACCAGGCATATTTGCCAAACATAAAATATGCTCAGATATCTCTGTTACGGACAAGTAACTAACCAGATTTTTTAAAAAAATGCTTAATTCCATCAGGAATCATAAAATTAGCTTAAATTACACGCTTTGCCAGGTTCCTAATTTTTTTTGTGCTTTACAACCTGTTTAAAACTCCTGTTTCAAAGCAGAATTCTGGCCATGCCAAAGCCAAGCCACTGGCCTCATCATCACCTGCGTTTCTGCAATTTGTTGGTTTTGAATAATTATGTAATTTAGGGAACATCAAACACATATATATGGCATCTTCATTAGGCTAATTTTCTTAAAAAATATTTTTTTATGTCAGAAGACTCCATAACTTGATGTTTTTGGGGTTTTTTTTCTGCTTAAAGTTTTGTGTTCCATTGCTGCTTTTTCAACTACATTTTAGTCAATACTTTAATTTTTCACTTTCAGACTATATTCCAGAGCTCTTGGGGGAAGACCCATGGCTTTGGTATGTTTTGGTATGTTTTTGGTATGAGGGCTAATTGCTGTGGGTGCAGATTAAGGATCTGTAGCTGCGCAGAAGCACCAAAAGTGAATTCCCAGGCGCGGGGTCAGTCTCGGTCTGTGTCCCAATGACGGAGCAGTCTGATTATCCACACAGGTGTGGTGGGGTGTGGGGAAGGAAAAGGTTTTTTTGGGATGCCAGGAGACATCTGTGCCAGCCTTGGAGGGAGGTCAGGGAGCTCTGTGGCTCCAGACAGAGCTTGGCTGAGCCCTGTCAGATCTGAGCATGGGCAGGAGATCTTCAGGTGCTCCACATCCCTGAAATTCCATTATTTCCAGTGTGACAAGTGCCTACCCCATGCTAACTCTATCCAAACATCAGGCAGCTTATTTTGTGGATGTGTACTTCTGTGATGGTTTCTTTTTAATCTACCAGTCCATAAAATTTAATTTTTTTCTTCTTACCTTTCTTTTTGCGAGTCTCGGCAGAGCCGCCAGCTTCTGCAAGATCTGACGTTAAACAACGCCTGTCTCAGCCTTCCAAAATCGAGTCTTCTCTTTCTTATTTCCTCAGATTGTGGAGCAGAGCGCTGCTACTCTATTTGGATTTGGAGACTTCAAGGGCAATAGGCATTAGTTAATTAACTGTGGCTGTCTTGCTGGCATTGCTGATATTGAGGGAACATCCCAGCACAGCTTTAACATACACAAATAAGTCTTGGCAGCCTCCTCTAACAAGCTGGCAGAGGGTCAAAGAAACTAGCAGGGAAGAATACAAAAAAAAACCCCAGGCTACTATCCAAATACTGAAGGCAATAATGATTATTATAACCTTATAAACATTGGTATCTTACGTACTACATCATTTCTTTATCCTGTTAATTAATTACAAGAGTTTCATGCGTGTGTGCATTGTCTGGCTTGCTCAGTTGTGTGCTGCACTTTTCTCAGTGCTTGGAGACAGAAAAAAAAAAAAAAATGGAGAGAGAGCTTATTGGTGGCTAATGATAACTTCCAATTCCTCTTGAAAAGAAATATTGCTTAATAATGTCCTGATACCCTGGCAGTAATGGACCAAAAGTAGTTATAGCTCTTCTTGCTGCACAATTCCTCTCTTTCAGTACAATAGCATCCACTGATGTGCTCCAGAATTGGGGTGCTGGGGAAATTGTCTTCAGGACAGTTATGGAAAGTATGTGTAGTTGTAGGGTAATATGTCCCAGAAGAAAGATATAGAAATTACACTTCAAAAAGTAGAAGATAGAGCAGGAGAGAGATGATAAATTTATGGTCTTTAGTTCTTAAAGGAGGAAAAAAGAAAAAAGAAGAAAGAGAAACCAACAATGAATGGCAATTTTCAGCAGCAAGAGATTGCATTAGGTAAACTAATTCAAACTGTATCAATTCAAACATTTTATTCTACCTGCAAAAACCTGCAAAAATCCTGAATTCTCTTGCTCTTCTTGTCACATAGTAGGGGAAGAAATTCCTTATCAAGGCAGCCTTATCAGTTTAGAAAATGTTTAATGACTTAATTAAAAATATAAAGTTATGGCAATCATATTAAAAGAATTCTTAAGCAAAGGATGTTAATGCATAACGAATGATCAGTATAAAGAGTGACATGCCTGGTGTAAAAGTGAAATCAAAAGGAGATAAAATTTTTACAAAGACTTTATCAGGCACTTAAATCAGACTTATTAATAGGCAAGAACAATCAATAATCAGTATGAAAGTCCATACTAATTTAATACTCCATTACCCTGTGAATAGAGATAATGTTATATTGCGAATCTCAGGTATGAAGTCCTGGTCATTTTCTTTTTCCCAGTCTACGTGCACATGTGCCCCCACAGAGTACAATTATCCTGCTTAAATGAAGTTTTCATAAACACCAAAACAAATCACATAAAGTAGAATGCTCTTTTTTTTCTCACAAGAATAATTGGAATCAGGTTTGTGTCACATGCAATTCTCCACTCTGAAAGAGGTCACCAGTCAGGCTGTGATAAGTGATTCAGGTTTTGTCACTCACCTGCGTGGATGCTCCACATCTCTTTTCTCAGATATACAGAAAGAAAATTTTAAAAACCCAGTTATACTGCACAGAAAAAGCCAGAAACTGCCCTGAAAGAAGCAGTGACTCTGTTTAGCACTGCCTGAGCAATTCAGGACTGCAAGAACACACCTGATCACGGGTTTGCCTTTATCAATTTCTGTGACAGCAGTTAAGGCAGATTCAAGTTCTTGGAGCATTGAATAAATGGAACATTTATATGAACCGATAGGGAGCATTGGATTAAGATTACCTCAGCTGTAAAAAGCTATTATCCCAACCTAAGAATCACCAGTTTCATTTAAAGTCAATTCACTTATGAAAGAGAGCTGACAGAGTGATGAATTTGATTCAGTATGTGGAGATCAATAAATGCTCTGTGACTACATCACCAATAATCACAAGGAACGCTGTTTGTTTTAATATTTAGATTATAATTTCTTTTTCCTGCACAAAGTACAAGGTACAAGGCACAAAACAGACTGGAAAATATGGTGACTTGCAACACCTCTTTAATTTCTCATGGTCCAAAAGGAAGACAAGAAAATCATGTCAGAGCTACCCAGTGCGGTGTGAACACCCTTTTCCAGAAGAAGAGCCTGATCAGTCTAGGGAATACTTTTAGAGCTGTTGAGCATTTTTTCTAAGCCTGTTCCAGGACGTGCTCAGCATGACATGAAACTATGAATCAGATATAGCTCTGTGTCGCTGTGTTTTAAAGGAAACCTTTTCTGAGCTTCCCACATCAGGATGATGCCAAGTTTGCTCTGCCAGAAGGATAAATGTGCATGTTCCTGCCTTCGGGATTTGCTTTATCCTTCTGTATTTTAGTGTTTCAGCAAAAAAAAAAAAAAGTCCCTGCTTGCCCCTTCATCTGCTCAGCCTTTTGAATTGTGTCTTCCACAACCTCATTTGGCTGAGCCAATTTGAAATTTTCTCCAGGGATGAATGGAAGTGTAGAACATAAAGTGTCTTTCAGCTGAAGACACAGCTTAAATGTTGGGGACTGCAGAGAAAAATAACGAGTGACATTGAAAAGGGGCCAGCGTTTCACAAGAGTAAAGATGTTACGGGATTATTTTATTACCTTTGAACCCTGAGAGCTTTACAGCTCTGCTACATTCCCCCTGGAGCAATTCCTGGCTACTTCTCTGTCCTATATTTTAGAGAATAACAGAAAACCACTTAGACAGTGTTTTTGTCAAGCTCCAGTTCTGCAAAGGTCTTTTGAAACTTTAACTTTCAAAAATAAAGGAAAACTTGTGTGTAGAACTTATAAATTATGTTTGGTGACATTTCTCGAATAATGTGGGTGCAAAATGTATCTCGGCTTCTTTTCATTCATTTTAATGAGTGTAATGAAAAGATAATATGTACTGAAATGCACCACTCAATCTGAGCAAGGAGTAGTATAGAATAAAACAGCTCCTGTTGCCCCTTAGGACTGCAATGCATTAAGCTTTTTTTACTATTATGTGCTTTATTGTTAAGTGTTATGTGCCGCGTTTATAATTTAATTTCTAACTGAGCAGATTCGATGGCTTTAAATCTTTCAGATTCTTAAAGGAAAAGTTTCCTGAAAGAAGGAATGCGAAACAATCAGATGACTCAATTACCTGAAAAGAGTTCTACTGCTTGAAAAAGTAGTTCTCAGCCGGTATAAATCAAGATAACATCAAAGTCAATGGAGCATAGAATTTTGTATGAGCAGAGTATTTGGCCCAATACTTGCATGTTAATTCTCCTAAATGTTTAGAGCGTGGGAGTTCTAGTCCATAATGAGGGATTCCAGATGCAATGGTATCACAGGTTACAGTAATTTGCTGTCAACTTATTCTCTTCTCAGCTCACATTGTCTGTGAGCTCCACAGGATTCAGTGCCTCACTTTTCTGAGATGTTCCACCTTTAGTTTAACTTTCCTGTCGCTCTTTTAAATTTTAACCCTTGACAATAAATTATTGTATTCCAATAAAGTATTGTATTCCCCCCATTGAGTCCAAAAAAAACTTGGAATTAAACCTGTTATTTTCTCTGTTTTGACTGACAGAATGAAGATGGAAATGTGTAATTCAAAAATGGAGGATGAGAACTCAATCATTTGCATGTATAACTCTATTATTTTTATTATTATCAGTTAATAATGAGAAGCAGAGGGTTTCAACCTTCTTAGGCAGAAGAAAGACATGAACCACAGACTTAAGAGTCCAAATATTCTCTTTACTGAGGAGCAAAATATATTTCTGGTACAATAACTTCCCGATGAACTCTTTCCCAGCTTGCTCATAATATCAACCTGGATTTTTTGAATGCTGATGATAACTCCGGTCATTTCATGTTTTGGGCTCAGGTAGCCACATTTTGCCTCAAGCTGTTATTAGATGTGAAAACTGCACCTTGTCTTCTCCTTTGGATAGTACCCAAAAAAAAAAAAAATTAAAAAAAAAAAAAATTGTCAATGTTGCCAAGAAGCACCAACTCCACAAATATCAATTGGAGCCTGGAGGAATTCTGTACCAAGTGGTGCAAAATACCCTCAAACTGCAACGCTCCAGAGTGACCCAAAATGTCTCACTGTGCCAGAAAACTGCAGTTTTTTCCTCCACACGGGAGCCGAGGGGATAAAGGGCTCTGCGGCAAAGCCACAATGGTCGCCTTAATCTTACATTTCATGGAGCTGTCAATAAAGGTTAGTGACACCTTTCTGCTTTATTTGAAGGCATGACGGCCGATACCATTCTATCCCACAGTAACTCTTTAAATTAGGATCCTCAAATAAAGCTCTAATCCTTTGAAGCCGGCGTTTTCCAGACTGCCAGCCAAGCAGAGACTGAGGAGGATGTGTTCATAGCTCCTGGGCCACTATTTTTTCCCTCTGAAGTATGTTTTAAGGCTACTGTTGATTTCTGTGAGAGTTCAATAAATTAAATGCCTGTCTTATTGAAAGGTTAATTAAAATGTGGTGAGCTGTTCTTCATAGCATAGCTGTTGCTCAGTCTGCTCTGTTTACTTCTCAAGTAATTGAAGTGATGCATCTGCACTACCTGATTGTTTTTGTTAATACGTATTAAATTTTCCCTTTTTTTGGTGGTAATTTCCAATATCTACTTTTGGAAGAAGACTATTGAGTTTCATACTCTTCAGAGTTGGGTTAATCTTCAAACTGAGTAAAATATTCCTGTTCCCACAACACACTTTTGGGAAAAAAATCCTAATTTTTCAATTTAATAAAAAGATCTATGCTTCTGATTTTAATTTTGTTTTGGAGCTTCAGATTAAAACTTTTGGGTTCTATAAATATATTATTATAGTTCCCATAGGGTTTTTTTTTTTCATACCATGTAATTAAACATAAGGTGATGTTAGCTTTTTATTTCATACATGGTGTGTTCACTCACTTTAAAAAAACATTATCAAAAAGCATAGTTATTCACAGGTGACTGATTTTTGAAATATATCCTATGGTGAAAGGAAGAGAACAAATTATTTTTTCGTAAAGAATACTGAATTTATTGCAAAAATGGGTACTGGTAAAACAATATGGGTGGCTGCTATGAAAACAGGGCACAGTGAAGAACCGTACAAAGATAATGAGATTGTCAAAATATTGTTTGGAAGGAAACTGTGGAGGTCTGAGTCCACCTGAGTCCAACACACCACTCCCATTTTTGGCATTGCTAGTCAAAGTGAAATGAATTCATGCCACAAATAACACCACTACTCCTGCAGTTAAACTTCAACTCTAATGACTTCACGGAATCCAGAGAATAAATATCAGCAGATTTCTTTTTTTTTTTTTTTTTTTTTCCTCCTCAGGGGATAACCAATAGGTAAAAGGTGCTGGTAAGAAAAGAAATGTTAAACCTTGAATTGCCATTTCCTCTACTAACTCTCTCTTTAGATGGCTCTAAGATCATCCAGAGAACACATAATTTACACTACTCAGACATTAGAATTTTTTTAAGCTTAGTTTCATGCTATAAACAGAGGCTAAGTGTCTGAAGGGAAAATCTGCCTTTATTGAGGGATTAAAAGATCAAACCTCAGAAGAATCAGGATTTCTCTGTCACAGGAAATCCACAGGAAAATGCAGAAATCATAGGGAATGTGAAAAACAAACAGTGTGATATAATTTCATCTGGAAATTGGTGTTCTGTAGGTATTAGTTTACACCCTGCAGAGCTTTACACGCAATACTCTAGAGTTGTATAGAGACAGAAAAAAAGCCAAAATATCACCCACAGACAGCCTGGTATGAAGAAATCACCACCAAAAAGGAAACTTTCTTTCAACAAGGCCTTGCAGAAAGGATTCTGTCTTTGGAATTAAAGTGCTCACTTTTGTCCAGAAAATGGCACTAACTTTTCTTCAGATTCAGGTTCTAAAGGTTTTCCCTTTTGGAAAGATGTGTTTACATCTTTTACCTCTGAGGCAGGGTAACCCAAATTCCTGTAAATTCACACCTTGGGGTGAATTAGAGTGAAAGAACACTGAATGGCCACTGTCTATATGGGGCAGATTTATTTTAAAACTATTTAATTGCAGCAGAGAGGTCATTTTAGTTCTTTCCTATTGCAGTATAAACATATCGCAGAGAAAATTTATACTTATTCTCTTTTAAACTTAGTGCAATACATGTTTATTTTATTAATGTCTCATGGCCTGTATTAGAGAACAAGCAGGTGAATAAACCCGTGCCTGTATTTCTGTATTTACGATGAGACCCTTCGAGAATGTATCTGAATGTTATTTAAAGGGAGGAAATATGTTCTGATAGGTTCCTGAAAGGACAAAAAACCAAAAAAAAAACCAAAAACCAAGCAAACAAACAAAAAAAAAAACCCAAAACCAAAAACCAACAACAGAAAACAAAACAAAAAAAAAAAGGCAGGAATAGGAAATATTTAAGCAAATAATGGTTTTAAGTATTTTTTAGTATTTAACACAGAAAGTGGAGCATGTCAGGAGAATGGCACTGTGTGACAATCTTTTCATGCGAATACCTTCGCACATTAGACAAATTGATTGCTGGAAAATACAAATTGCTTCTCTTTGAATCTTTGTGTTTCTGCGGCAGTAAACAAAACTGAACCTGACCTATACACGCACAGGTTTCCAACTAAAAATATCCCCTGGAGATCTTATGATTATTTCAATGAAAACAAAAGAATAGCCTCTATTTCTTTCTTTCTTTAAATACAAGGAACCAAGTTAGTTCACTTTTAGACGCAAATTGATGAAATTACTAAAACCCTTAAAAAAAAGTGCAAAATAAAAGCATGACTTTGATTCTTATTCAGGTTAATGTTATAGCGCTATCTTTTTTTTGTTGTGATAACTATGCAGCAGAGCAAAACTTCATGAAAACCATTGTAAAAAATATGTTAAAAAATATTGAAATAATAATCTTGCAGTAGTGCAAGTTTAGTCTAGGAATATATAACCCATAAAAAGGATAAAATTAAAGTAAGTTTAAAAAACACTGTTAAATTTCACAACATTATAGAGCAGGGAACATACCCTTTTTCTTTTTCTTTTTTTTTTTAAATTTTGCTATCAACCACTTCAGAGATTTATGTCGTTGTTTCTTCGTGATGAGCATTTTATGAACATATATGTCTTGTGGGTACAGGTCTAATTGTGTATTGAGATGGGCCTAAATTTCCATAAGCATTGTAGCCCAAGAGGCTCTTTGGATACTTCTTTTTGCTTCTAGTTGTATTTTGGGGACCCTTTTTATAAGTTTATATATACTTAATACAATAAAATTATATAGTTTAAGATTTATATATACTTAGCTGTTGAATTATAGCTTCTCTGCTGTTTCTCACCAACTTTTTCAGATGAGAAAACCTTACCAGTCCAGTGCTGAAGATTTGTGTTGATGTCACACCAGAGGGCATTTGTGTGGAGAATTGAATTTAGGGGCTGAGAGGGGGCAGAATGTGATCCCTCAACATGGAATTGGACCAAAACTCACGGAAAAATGGCAAGGATAGAAAACACTTAATTGTCTTCCTCATTAAATTGTTTTACTCACCATTTCTGTGCAGTTGCTCTAACACTTGGTAAGGCAGAGGACAGGAAGAAGAGATTACATTGTTTTGTCCCTGGATTGCCTGAACTGCTTTTCAAAATAAACAAAGGGAAAATTAAAACAGAAAATAGAGAGCTCTGTTGCAGATTTCACTTTCAGTTCTGTCATGTGGCAGGACTTGGAGAAAAATCTTGGAGCTATTGTAAAAACAGAGTTGTCAGTTGTCTAATGCACTACTCAGTTCATAATATTACAATACATCATAAGTCACCTTTCTCACTCTTAGTGCTTCCATGTCATATTTTATGTAGCACCAAAGCATTTTTAACCCTCTTGATCTTTAAATAGCCCTAATTTTCTGTAATTAGTAAGATTTAATGTAACAGATAAGCAACTTATGACTCATCCCTACTTGACTGATTCGTGCAAAAAATGCAGAGGCCGATCATTCAGCTCATTAATAAAGATGAAAATCAAGGCAAGATCTCAAGGCCTAGAAAATGGTCGTCTGTACATTATACAGAGAACAACAGAGGCTTTCAAAAGAGTAAACAAGATTTCACACGAAGAAATACAAAAGAGTTACCTCCGCTGTGCTAATAAAATGTGAGGTTAAAATAAAATGCAAAGCCATGGCATTCGTATGTACTTGAGGGTTTGTACATTCATCACACAATGCAAAATACAGTATGCAGGAAAAAGTGAGGGAAATTCAGGGAATTTTCATTTTTGTAGATGCACAATAGCAGTTTATTAGAAACACGTTTAAAAGCCTTTTTCAGATACTCAAGGGAAACTGAAGATAAATTATGGGGTTTTTTTGTGCAACCTAAGAGGCCTTTAATTTAGAGAACACATAGTGTGGGTACGTTAAAGGTCAACAATTTTGTGATCTGGTAATTTGTATCGGAAAACCGCTTGAAAACAAAAGTACACAGGGAAAAATAACCTCTACTTGTATGAAATGAGAAGGTAATTGTTAAATTTGAAGTGAAATTTTACAAAATTGCTATAGTGTGATTCTTTGTAAAAATTATATAATTGAAACGCCAATTAAAACCTACTTATATGACAAAAGAGTTAAATCAAAAATTGTTTTATGAAACTTCCAAGAAAAGCAGAGAACCTGCTGCAAAGACACTATTTGATGAATAGTGTCAATGAAATTTGATGAATTTGATGAAACCATGTATATGGTTTCTTGAACTCTGAATATGCTATGCGATAACATGGAAGTATTAAATTTTGTTTCATTAATCTTTTTGTTTATTGTTTTCTGCCTAAAGCAAATTTGTAAATTTATCAAAGAAAAGTCTGTATATCTACGCCACCAGGATGTGAAATATTGGTTTGGATGGTCAGTGTCTGTTTTACAAGTAATACTTCTTTTTTGTAATGCACTTAAATAAAAATGCACTGATTAAAGACCCAATTCATCATTGACAGAGATGGAGTGATGCATCACTATGTGATGCCACGATAATATATCATTTCTAAATCTTCATAAACCATGGATTGTTTCCTATCCTTGTGTCTTTAATATGTCAATGGTTTTGCAGCTTCTGCTATTGGAAGGTAATATTTTCAGGAAGTATGCTTAAAGTGAGTTCATTTTACTGGAACTAAACCATCAAGAAATCATATTGGCTTTCTCATGTACTTTGTTAGATGGTGATAAATTTTCTTATCTTTAAGGCTTTTCCAGTTGCTGGGTTTTCCATCATACATGATGACTAACTTTATATTAAAATTTAAATTGTTTTCCATTTGTTTTCCTCTTTGCACAACAGCAACAAGACTTGTTTGTCTTGCCATGTCTAAACATAGAGCAGAACTAACGTTCTGTAGGTATGGTTTTCTCAAGACAAATACCTGAATTTGCAACTTCATAGAATCATGGAATTCCACGTAGGAAGGGACCTCAAGGATCGTCCGGGTCAGACATTCCTGGTAACAACATGGTCCAGGTAGGATGGGCCGGAGCCCTGCCCAGATGAATCTTGAAATCGTCCAATGTTGGAGAATCCACAACTTCCCTGAGGAGATTATTCCAGTGGGTGATTGTCATGGTGAACATTTTTCCTCTTGTGCTCAGAGTCTCCCCAGGACTCCCTTGGACCCCTCACCCCTCGTCTTTTCCACGTGGCTCCGTGCACAAAGGGATGTCCCCCTCCTCTGCAGCCACCCTTCAAACAGTGCAACACGTGGTGAGGTGTCCCCTCAACCTTCTCTCCTCTGGGCTGAACAAACCCAGGTGTCTCAGCCTTTCCTCACGTCAGACTTCACAGCCTTTGGATCCTCTCCATGGCATTCTCCAGACCCTCTCCAGACTGTCCACCTCTGTTTTGGCTAAAGGGGACCAAATCTGAAAACAGTGCTCCAGGTGTGACCCAACACACGCTAAGGTGAATTATTAAAATGTGGATACAGATCTAATATCGATATCCACCTGAGATGGACAGAGACTCTCTAAGTTGTTAAGGTTAGAAAGTGTATGTTTATTTGAGCTGCAGGGATAGCTCCCAAATGTACAACTCTGAAGTAACAATGCAACACAGAACTTATTTATCTATAACAATAATGCATATTTAAAATACAGATACATATTCATAGTGTAAGCGCCTCCCATTCCCTGCTTCATATGAAAATTAGCAAAAAGTCATTAAGCATGCGCAGTTCCTGCAATGGAATTGAGTAGGTGGTCTTAAAAGTGAGTCTGAGGGCTGCTTTTGATGAAGTAATATGAGTCTTCCTCACTGTGACCTTCTTACTTCGTTGGTTTTTGACAATACATTTGACCCTGGAAAACTCCCAATGCTCTCTTCTATTGCTTCTAAGTAGGTTGCATCTGGGCAAAATTTGTAACTGTCCAGGCTCTCCTTTGAACCTCTTTTCTTAAGATTATTAATTGTCTATTCTAAGCACAGCTGAGTAAATATCAGATAATCAAAGGCTACTCTGCATTTAATCATTAATTTCTTTCTAGCTGAGTTCTGCGTCTTTTTCTATTCCAGTTAATTTTAACAGAACTATCTTCTATCTAAAATCTCTACATTTAAGTGTCTAAAAGAAAACCCTATGTTTCAGAGGAAAGTGGGATCATGAGTTTCCCTCTAATGGGTTTGCCCTTGTTGGGGCCACCCAGCATCCTCTTGGCTTTCCTCATTCCAGCTGGGTTCTCCCCAGGATCACCAGGTCCCTCTGCACAGACATCTCTTTTCCCAGAGCTGCTCCCCAGCCAGGTGTATCCCAGCCTGCACTGCACAGCTTTTCCCAAATGCAGGGCCTTGCCCTTGTCCTTACGGAACTTTTTAGGGGCTTTTTCCTCCTCTCTCTTCCAGATTGTCCAGGTCTTCCTGCAGGGTGGGCTCTTCCTTCCTTCTGCTTCCCCACATAGTTTGGTATCCTTGGCAAAATTCATCAGGGTGTGCTTGATCTCGTCAGCCAGATCACTTAAGTAGATAATAAACAATATTGGGTCCAATATTGATGCTTGAGGTGCCCATTTAGGTCCATCTGCCCATTTGGAAAGGATCTATTTGTTGTGAGCCCCCACACGTCACCTGCCAGCCAGCTCCCCACCCACCCTGGCCTAGAAAATAATGAATGAGGGTTTTTTAGCAGAATGCCTTAGAAAACAGTATTGAATGCCTCGGAAAAATCCAGTTTGACAATGCTCCCTGTTTGCTCCACATCAGCCAAGCAGGGGACTTTGTCAAAGGTGGCATCAGGGGGATTCATGGTGGCTTTTCCCAGCCCTGTGCTTCCTCTGACTCATGGTAGCACCCAGGAGGATTCAGTCCAGAACTTTCCCAGGGACTGAAGAAAGACTGATGGGCTTAAAATTAATGGGGTCCTTCTTTGGAACCTTGTAGATTGGGGTTTCATTTCACTCTTCTTCCAGGCTTCTGGGAAGTCCCCCAACCTCCAAGGTTTCACAAAGAAGAGGGAAGATCTTCTCAGTCGTGTCAGCCAGCATTCCGAACTGGAATAATTGGTGGATAATCATGGTGAATGATCACGGAATCACAGGATGGTTTGGCTGGGAAGGGACTTTAAAGATCGTCTTGTTTCACCCCCTGCCACGGGCACCATTCACAACAAAAAGTTTCTCCAAGCTCTGTCCAGCCTTGAACACCTCCAGGGATGGGGCATCAGGGTTCATCAATTTTTAGGGGTCAAGCTTCAATTGACCTCCATGACTCTTCAACAGTGGAGATATTTTTTCCCCTTCCCCTCTAGAAATCCAGGCCAGCAGAGTTTAGAGGGTTTTCCATTGGCTAAAAGAGTTGAAATTGGAACATTCATCTCACCTGGAAAAGTAATTGGACTTGTCGGTGTGTTCTGTTTCAAGAAAATAAAAAACAACAACAAAATCACCATCAAACAGAAACAGAAAAAAATCAGAATTCAAAGGGAGAGAATTTGAATGGTGAAAGCTGGCAGAGCAGAACTGAGTTTATTGACTTAGTGAGATAAATGCTGAGAGAAGGTGTTTTGACACAGAATATTCTGAGATCTCAACGTGCAGGAAAAAGATGCGTATTTTCAGAAAACACGTACTTACACTTTGGAAAAGGAAATGAATGAGGAGTTCAGTGATGATTTTCAGTGAGAAAATTTGGTTTGAAATGCATTTAAAATCCTTACATTAATTCTTTTGCTCCTTGTACATTTGCATAAACATGATTAGGAGAATTTAGAACTCTGTTGGGTGTAAATTAGACATATTGGAATTACGTTGATTTTCAGATATACCCCATCACCCAGAAAAATTATAATGAGTGTTTGTGATTAAAGGAAATGTGAAGAGCTCTTGCTCATTTAGAATGTTAGGATGGGCTGGGGGTGCTAATGAAGTGCAAAATGAAATTCTAGCAATTATGTAAATAAGGGCACAAATAAAACTAGAGATATTGTTGGACTTCCAGGGAAAAGATAAACTATTTTGAGACTATCAAAAAATAGTAACATAAAGTAATTTTTTAGGTTTATGTCATGCTGAGGTGTATCTTGGCTGGATGTGGTTTCAAAAAAGTCCCACAAAAAAACCCCAAACTATTGACTTAGCTTACTGTACATAATAATTTAACAGAAAAGTCAATTTATGAATGTGGCAGTAGTTTGCTGGACCATTAATATAGTCTGACATCTTCATCACCAAAGGTAGGAAAAATTATCACTTGATGATGGGTAGTTACAAATTTATCCTAAATGAGAGATAATTGATGATTTTAATAAGATAAAGTCACTATTTTTTGCTCTAGAAATCACAATGGAGAATGGCTGAGGTTTCTTGGTAATACATGACACTTTGCACAAAAAAAGAAATGTTTAATATTTCTTCTTTCCCTGAAACGAGCAGAGATGCACTTCCAGAAGTACAAAATCTTAAAAACGCTGTTTAAAATATGTACATATTTTCAGCAATATCGTTTGCATGATACTTCAATGTTTATCTCCATTTGCATTTCAATAGGTTGCAAATACTTTTAACAGAGGGAAAGATTCTAAGGGGCTAGAGAAAAAGGGCCATACTTTAGATAAATACAGCTTAAACTGTATCAGGCAGTGATGTTAGATTGAAAAAAGGCTACTGAGGAGAACTACAGGGTTATCTTAGAATCACCAAAGCAAGGAAATTTAAAATTAATAGATAGGGTTGATTTCTTTTGTTAGTCTAAATGCATAATGCTATTTTTGTATTGCTTTCATATTTAGTTTTCATACTAACATGGTGGGGAAAAAATAGAAGTATCACTCCAGCAAAATATGTTTAGTTTTATTGCAAATTTTTGGAGGGAGAGAACAATCAAATAAAATCTTTGCACTGCTTATTCAATGAGTCCTTTATGCTTTTTGTTATTCATTGAACTGTAGCAGTAACAGAATGGCTAAATAATTTTAGCCAGCTGATCCAAACTGCTAAATTTTCAGTTGTGAGTCTCACTGGCGTGTTCAAACCTCAGATTTGACCATTCAAGTCACAAGAAACACTACGGAATTACTTTTTTTTTGTGTTGCTAGTATTAAAAAATGAATTTTCGTATTCATTTTAGAGTCCTCTCTAAGACTTGGACATTGCCTCCTGCTTGCCTTTGTATTGCTTGCTTCTTTGTGTTGGTTTGAATAGTAAAAGAGATGGATTTAAATGACTTTAAGTTTTTAAAAGATGCTCTTGTGAGAAACTAAATCTCTGGCAAAATCTCTGCTACCACTGTCTTTTATTGCCTTTACAAAGTCTTCATTAGCTCTCTTAAAATTGTAGTTGTGCACAAATATTGGAGTTATCCTTACAAAAATGTGACTGAACTTTGTTTTGCTTAAAAAACTACCGATATCTCCACACCTTAGGTAATTTCATTAGCAAGCGTGACTCCTTGCCTAGAACCTCATAGGTGCCCTCGTTTAATTTTAAACAGACCTTAATTCTCAGCTGCAGATATTCTGTGTATTTGCTGATTCGTTTCAATATTTACCTTGTATTTCCCTGAAGTTCCTAATTTTTATTTTTTTTTCTTCCCTAAACACTTCTGCTCCTAGTGATGGTGCAAAGATTCCAGACTACTGCAATAGTGATAAATGGTGTTGATGCCTCAGGGTGATACCTAAGTAAATTAGCTGCTAAAGCTAAACTGTTCAGTTTCAATTTTTGATACTGTTTTGCAGCACTGGCTTTTCATTCACCACTGAGTTGGCTTCGTTTGCTTTGTGATTTAATTATTCTTCCCAGGGTAAGGAAAATACAGAAATGTGTAAGGAAGACAAACGTAGTTTTGCAGTTGGAGCTACACAAGCACACGATAGCTGGAGAGCAATCCAGGGAGCTCTGAAATGCAGAAAGGAGTTTAAAAGCTTTTAGAATGTGCACTCTTTAGAATTTTTTTTCCCGAAGGATTCAAGTACTTCTATATTTTAAGATGCACAGGTCTTTAAGGCACAAGATCCTTCTTATCCTGCCCCATCTGTTTAGAAGGGTCAATATCAGATACCCAGGGGAGAATGGAAGAAGAAATGTTTTTTTACCAAATAGAGAACTGCTGAAAGAAGAATTATTTTTACCAAATAGAGAACTGCTGAAACAGAAGACATGTCTTCACATTAGCAGGACTTTCCACACCTTTCCCTGTGATTTTTTTTTTTTAAAATCCATGGCTTCCAAGTACATGACTCTTCCTGTAGCTAAGGCCAGCACAAATCGTGCACATTTGCTGTCTCATAGACAGGGAGAAAAAAAAAAAATGTCACAACTAATGTGCTTGTAAGCTTGTTTATCTGTTTATTCCCCCATAAATTTTAAAGATGAATTTATGACGGTGCTGGCAAACTGTACTTGCTTGGTTTCAAGGCAGAATACAGAAGGACCTTTCAAAGATGCACAAAAATTATTGTTTTTTTTTTTTAACCTGCATGCCGTGCTGCATAGATTTATCTAATGTTCAGTGACTTCCTTTCCAGCTTTTGTGCCTGAATTTTTTTATATTCATTTGTAGCTTCTTTCCGAGTGTCTCAGACAACATTTCGTTTCCAGCCCACCAGTGATGGCCCTCTCCTCAATCCTCCTAAACCCCTACTCCCCAGCAATAAATAAAATACATTTTACTCTTTAATTATAAGTCCTTATCCTTTATTGATATGTCCAGAAAATACACAGAGCTCCATCATTCACAGGCATAATCTTGTGCCTGATGCTGCTGACACATTAAATACTGAAATAAATATTTTGAAATAAAACAGGTTAAAAATGATCACATTTCAGTTTAATTTCATGTATTAACTTCTCCCTATGCAGTTTATTTTTTTAAAATGGTCATCTGTTTTATTTCTGCGTTTAAAGTTTTGGACTGCTGAAAATGTATTTGGATAGATTCAGGTATCAAATAGGAATGTAATTTAAGTCCATTTGCCCTGAAAGATATGGATTTCTTTTTATTTAAATGCCTTGGAGAAATATTCTTAGTTAATATATTTTCTAAAAATCCAATCCTTTTTATCACCAAATTTCACCAAACAAAATTGGAATTTTCCATGGGGAAAGAAAATGCTTTGATTTGAAACACTAATGTTCAAGTTGATAGTTTTGTTTTGAATTTGCGCTTTACACTGAGATAATTAAATGCTTTAATTTCATTGTTTGAGGTGCTTTTTACTCTTAATTGCTCATGGTCAAGTAATATTTACACTAAATCAGTATTATATAATGACAAAAATACAGGCTTTTTGTTGGAGAGAGTCTCAATATTTCAATCAACAGTATTTGTTCCTTTATTAAAACAAATCTCATCCCTTGTGAGAAATTTTTACTTTAGGTAAGTGGGGCAGACAAAAGTCTTTGATTAACAAAAAAAAACCAAACCTCCACTGAGAAGGAAAACTCTGCTAATTACAAGGTGCAAGTTAAATAAATCCACCATTATTTTTCTATCAAATAAAAATTACAGTATTGTGAAGGATTCACAGCTCATTAGCCAACAGCTGTTTAGCTCAAGTGGCTCTGGCCTCAGAAGTATCTTGAGTTTAATTGTTTTAGAGCCCTTAGACAGCAGCCAAGCCCTGTGAGCCGAGAGTTGTGGATTTGCTTTTCCAGGAAATATTTCAGAAAGTACTATTTTTTCTCTTTTTACCTCCCTCTGGTTGCAAAAATTTTTGAACAGAAATAAACCCCAACCAAACAACGACAAGAACAAAAAATCCAACATGAAATATCAGTGAGCCTATCTGTACATTTTTGATTGAAACGTGTCTTGTACAGCAGGCACGACTGAGAAGAAACTTTCACTATGGGCTATCCTGAATGAGAAGAAATTTATGAGTGGCAAAAGTGTAAAGAAGAAAATTTAATGAGAAAGACTAAATAGATATTGACAATAATGTAGAGTTAGTTGGTTATCTAGCAATCTGGTTAGTATTTCTTTTCTCACAGAAATAATAGTGATAAATGCTGATACATTAATTCTTTTAAAGGTACTGTTTCAGAAAATAACATAATGCATTGCATACACCTAAAATATCCTACATTACCTTATAAAATCATCACATTGGAATGTGTCATGGTTGAGCCTGTTGAGCTTTTTCAAATTACATATTTTCATTATATGATTTGGAATAACTGAAGTTGATATCAAACCCATTGTATGTTTGTATTGTCTTATTTGAGTTTCCTGTGTCTGGTCTTTGTCCTTACTTTAGATTCTGTTAATTCCTCTTGCACACAGATTTCTCAATCCCATTTGCAACTCGCTTTTCTGATTTCATTGCCATTGTTCTCTACCGAAAACTATCTGAAATTTCATTTCCAAGTCTAGAACAAATTTTAGGAAAAAATGTCAGATGCCAAATTAGTGTCTCCTATGGAAGGTATAGAAGTTGAGTGTGCGTTTTTATTTCCATTGGAAAAGATCTTGAGGTAGTGGCTTTCCAAATGATTGATCTTAGCCATTACTGAAACTCCAGCTTTTATTAGTTTTTGACCATAATTTTCTTTTATGATGCCATTGACTTCACTAAGAAATTTTACTGGAGACTGAAGTCCTTAATAGCAATATCTGAGTAAATGTGTTATTAGAAAATAATGAGTTCAAATGGGTTATAAAAATTTCAGGGAAACTTGTGAGATTTTTATATTGAAGAGGTCAGAAGCAGCAAAAATGTCCCCCAGCAAAAAAAAAAAAAACAACAAATTGTAAGCATGGAATGACAAAACAGTTTGGACTGAGAGAAACTGGAGGCCCCATAGATCAGTTTTTTCTCAGAGCAAGTCCAGAGATTCTCTACACAAAACATTCCAAAGCTGAAACCTCTCGTAATGAAGAAATTTTTTTCCCAGCTGCTTTCAATATTTATTTCTCTACAAGAGCTGTGATGAAAGAGAATGATCTACAAGATTAAAAATGTGTTTGATATGATGCAGAAGGGATATAGTTATTTTTCTCTTTTTAATTTTTTAGACCATGACACCAAAAGTGATTTAAAAGATGAAACATGGGTTTTACCTGTGAACTAATGCAATTAATTTCCAGAATCAGGATACCCCAGAGACTTCAGCTTCAGGGAACAAGAATTTTATTTTTCTTACATCAAGGAGTAATTTAATTCATATGAAGTATATTGTAAAAGTATGTGTCTCACTCTGAGTGATCAAGACAGTGATCGATCATATCAGGTCCATTGCAATTTTTAGACAAATTTATTTAGATTGTTTTTTAGAAACAGAGAAGATTAACACAGCACAGTATCTGATGTTCAATCCATGCAATATATTTTTGGGCCAGAATCTACTTACTTTTTATGCACATATAAAGCTTTTCAGCACTTTTGTTAATCATAAACATCTATGGTATTAATCAGCAGTGACAATGCATCCATTTAACTTGTTGTATTCCGTGGTTAGGTTAAATAAATTTTGTGGCTTTCATGAAATGGGAGAAAATAATCAAACTCTAAATATTTTTACAACTAATGTACACAGAATCATGATCTAATTATGATTGGGTCACCATGGCTGCCATAGCAGGGAGTAATTCTGAATTTGAGTCAAGACCTTTCACATTAATCGACATTAATGACTTTGATATTGAAAATTGTGCTTTTCAACATTGGCGCATTGAGGAGGGCCTGAAGGCAATTGTGAAATTTTGTCTGATAAGCCTATAAAAACCACAAAAAGGAATAAGTATTTATATATTCTTTATGTATCCAATACAATATCCAAGGAAAGAAAAACTTCCTTTTGCTGTCCAAATACCAAGTTCTGTGCAAACACCAGTTTGCTTGGTCTCCATGGGCTTTATTTGCTGGTTGACTCCTTAAAAAAGGTGTATTGTTAATATCAAATGCTAGGAATTTTCTTCAGGAAGGTGGATTTGTTCACATACAAATATTTTAGAAATAAACTGGTGTCAAAGCAGTGATTTCTTTGGATTTTCTAACTTAAAATATAAAAGGCATTAATATTTTGGGGTTTTGTAAAAAACTGTAAAACTATTTAGCTGAAAGAAAATACTTTATAATGAGTTAACTACTTGAAGCTGTTTCATTCACAGTTTGTGAAGGAAATCCCTCCATCCTTCATCTCACCATGTCCATTGTGGGTTTGGCACATGCTCCCCGATGGGATTGATTCCTCCTACTCCAGTGTCACTCTGTAAAAGCCCTGAAGCTCTATGGACAGAGAATGATCGTGTACTAAATGACAACTTCTATTTTTTTTTCTTTTACTTTTTTCTTTTTTTTTTTTTTTTTCCTTTTTTTTTTTTTTTTTTTTTCTGTGGGACAGTCACTAAATCAGGACTTCATTCCATGAGTGAGCAAACTCTCCCTCGGAGCATTTGTTTTATGGCTTTGTTGGGTGACGCTTTCTGATGGAACTGGAAGGTGAGAGAGCATTTGGAGAATCCACAAATGTTACAATTTGGCTGTGAAATCAGCCAGGGACAGAAACAGGAGTGCAGACTGAGAAGCCACACGAGAAAGGTTTGTGACTTTTAAGTGGGAAGCTGAGTATAGAATAAAATTAAAAAAACAACATTCCTGCTCGTTGCACTGGAAAACTAAAGGAGGGTAGTGAAATAACTGATTCTATTTTATTAGAGAAGGGCTGTTTTTAAAGTTGTGTGTTTGACGTTACCCTCAAACTACATTTTTGTTGTTCAACTTGTATGGATGCAATAAAAGAGAACTAATAAAAGGAAAAGATTCAGTTTAAGGAGTTGCTCAAAAAATATGTGATGAAAAATCCTAATTCCAACATGTACCTCTGGTATGATTTCAGAAATGCAGCTTGTGTATTACTTTAAGTAGTTGAATATATATTTGCTTAAAATTTTTTCTTTCAGTTTTATTGCTGTGTTCTTTTTCCTCATTGCAAGGCAAGAATCAGACCCATTTAAAAACACTAAAACTAGAGACAAACATATAAACATCAAATCTTATATTTAAAAATGCATCGCATAATGGATTTTCTCTCCCATCTTGACTGAGATTCTTGGAACAGAAAAGAGGCTTAGCTCTGCTGAAAATAAAGGGTTTTTTTAGTTTTTTTATTGCCTGATTTATATATTGTGCTCACAGAGAACAGGATGTCATGTTTTAGGCCACCAATTTTTGTTAATTTAGCTGTATGAAAACTAGAGCTTTTCATAAAAAAACAATATCCAAAAATCCTATTTTCTTCAGTGGATTTGTGTACAAGCAAAATTTCCTGCTTTACTCTTCCATTTTTGGGGTTTTTTTTCATTCTCCCATCTTACTCCTGACTACCATTTCCTCTGTCTCATATGTTTTTTATATCATCATATTTTCAGTAAACATTCGTTCCGTCTGCAGGGGTGTAGCAAAGTGTTTTGTCTGCATAATTGCAGTAGCAACTTCAGACTGCAAAAAAAGTTCTTTTTGTTTCCAGTCTGTCCCCTTTTTCCACCATCCTCATCTGTAACTGATGCTGAAAAAGAATCCAATCAACACAGCTGAACATTATCAGGTTGTGATTGACTTTAATTTCTTGTGGCTCATTTAATATGAAGCCTCCCATAACTTCAGCATATTATCAACCATAACATCAGGTTTTTTCTCTTTTTGATGTACACAAAGTTAAATTGCTCTAAACCCTCACAAGTCTTCATAGTTATGAAGTGCTTGAGATTACATCTTGCTTAGACTGTCTTAATTCTTTAATTGGGAAGTGAGGCACTCTGTACATACATTCATAATTCTATAGCATTACTGTGGAGTGATACATTGGTTTAAAATCTTGTGGGCTATTCATGTGGAAATTATACTCTACATAACATCTCTGTCGACATTTGTAAGCTTATGTTGTAGAAAATGAGAGGAATGTGCTTCTTTTACTGATTTTGATTCCACTTCGTACTTACAGAAAAAGAAGTCACATTTTCTGTACTTCTTACCTCCATTATTGTCATTCCATATTTTCCTTTTAAACTCCTGTTTGCCTGATCACTGATTTCAGTGGAGCAGAAAGTTTCTTGCCAAGCCTCTCAGTGTGGTTGTGGGTAAAATGTGGAACCTCCATTTCAGTTACATCATTAGTACATCTTAAATAAAAGCAGCCCCAGAAATAAAGAGTGAAAGGTTATGAAAAGGTCAGTTTACATTTTTTATCTGTTCCATTTTCAGAATAACCTTTCAGGGATCTCATGCTTTTTCAGCCAAAGGATTCAGGACAAAATTCAAAATTCTTTGGGGCTATTAAGACACGTGCTACGCTTTAAATGGTCCTTCTAGTTGTGCTATTGAATCTTCATTCAGACATTTCCATTTGCTCTGTGAAGTTTGATAGTCATTGATATCTGGCCAAAAGCACTTGGTAGTTCCCGAGTTAAAGTGATATTTCATTGAAGCTGGAAATGAACTGGAAATAAACATTGAACAACTCCAACCCATTGAGTTCCACTGCTCTGAGCTGCTGGGGAAGGACCATAAATACATTTAAGCTATAAATACACATTCAGCAACTTCTTCAGCAAACACAGATGGTGAAGGAAACGCTCTTTGGCTTCAGTTTCAGCATCCAGAAAAGGGTGAAGCTGCACTCTGAAATCTCCCTGTGTGAACTGAATGCTGTGGGGTCTGGGTTGTGGAAAAACATTCTTTAGATCGTCCTCTTTCAGAAAGTCAGCAAATGCTGTGCCTTTCCAATGTGTGGCTTTAAAAGGCACAAGTTAATGTTCCGGTAACAATCCCTGCGAGGCTGACACACTCCATTAAAATTGGGGGCACTTGGTCACTTTGTAGAATCACTTCAGAAATAAGCTGTAACTTTTGAGAAGCCTCTCTGAGGAATTAAATACAAAGTAAGTGTAGGTCTTTAAATGGTCTCAGGTAGTGTGTGTGTGTGAGGGGCAGGGAATGACATATTTTCGTTTTGTTTCGGTTTTTGGTTTTTATTTTCACCTGAAAGATACGACAAAAAATTATTACATTTCTTAGAGTTTCAGGTGATGAGTTCAAAGTTTATTGTGTTTGAAATGTGTTTTTCAAATAAAAGAGGCTATCTTCCCTTTTCTTTGTGATTCTCTGCTTGTGAATCTTTGCTTTTTATTAACAGAGCAAGCTGCAGTGGTACAACCTGCCACAGATGCTGATTTATGTCAAAGACTCTAGCTCCTTCAACAGGAGCAAAACAGAAATAATGAGAAAATATATCCTTATTGTATAATATTAGAATTCTAGGTCTTATTTTAATTTCATGCACTTACTTTACATAATTTGGAGTAAAAACAATTGAAATTTTTCATGTTGCCTCCCTATGCCCTGTAGACAGCTTTATTGCTTTGAAGAAGGTGGTGACTTGGTCTTCAGTATACCACAATATCTCTAATAAAATATTCGTAATTAATTAAATTTTCCTGCATTGTTTATGAAGGGTTTTATTGTGATATTCTTTTTTTCATTGAGGAAATTCTGAAGTATACACATTTGTCATAATATGGTAGAAATTACTGGGTTGTTGGATAAAAGTGCGTAACAGACTAAAACCACCAAGGAACCAAAACATAATGGCATAATAAAAAAAACCAAAAGACCTAAAATGAAAGAGCAATAAAATGCACATTATATGTATCTAATACATGGCTCATAATAAATAGAATTCAGCGAATCAAAACCCTTTTTGTACTTGTGTTTTTTCCTGCAGTTATTTATTTAAACATATATTTATCTCAGATACATACACAAATAAGTGAAAAGTGCCAGAATAATGGAGGCAAATTAGAAAATCCTGTGTTATTTGGCACAACAAGCACATCAGGACTACAGTCTTCATACAGCTTCTTAATTTATTGTCACAACTGGGCTCCAGGATTTACTTTTCTGATGTTTGTCGATATTCATACAGTAGGAATATTCAGAAGTCAACAAATTAAATACCAATCGCTTTGAACTAGTGGCAATGAATTTTTGAAGATTTTTTTAAAAAAAGATTGAAAATCATGTTGGTTTCAACACCCAGATATTAAAAATGCCCATGGTTCTTCAGAAACTTGTTTGCCTCTAGAGTTGAGAAAAAGACTAACTTTGGTGAACCTTTGATGAACTTTCTTAAATAATTTGTTCGTTTCTCAGACTTGGTGGTAGTGGTAGGTCAGTTCTCTGCAATTATAGAATATAATTCGTGATCAGTCATATATGTCACACAGCCTCAGGCTGGGCCAGGGGAGGCTCAGGGTGGACATCAGCAGGAATTTCTCCATGGAAAGGATGGTCAGGCCTTGGCAGGGCTGCCCAGGGAGATTTGGGGTCCCTGCAGGTGATGAAAGGAGACTTGGAGATGGCACAGAGTGCTCTGGGCTGGGGACAAGGTGAGGATGGGTCAAATGTTGGACTCAATGGTCTCAGAGGTCTTTTCCAACCTCAGGGATTCTTGTGTTATTCATCTGTGTGGTTTCCAAAATGTTTAACCTTTTGGGTTTGGAGAACCTGCAGATTTTTGAAGTGTTCACGTAGGAGGGAACCAGCTCTGGAAATCTGTCTGAGGAGGAAGAAGAAGAAAGAAGACGAAGAAGAAAGAAGAAGAAGAAGAAGAAGAAGAAAGAAGAAGAGAGGAAGAAGAAGAGGAAGAAGAAGAAGAAGAAGAAGAAGGAGAAGAAGAAGAAGAAGAAGAAGAAGAAGAAGAGGAAGAGGAAGAAGAAGAAGAAGAAGAAGAAGAAGAAGAAGAAGAAGAAGAAGAAGAAGAAGAAGAAGAAGAAGAAGAAGAAGAAGAAGAAGAAGAAGAAGAAGAGGAAGAGGAAGAGGAAGAGGAAGAGGAAGAGGAGGAAAAAGAAGAAGAAGAGGAAGAGGAGGAAAAGAAGAAGAAGAGAAAGAGGAAGAAGAAGAAGAGCAAGAAGAACAAGAACAACAAGAAGAACAAGACCAAGACCAAGACCAAGAATAAGAACAAGAACAAGGACAACAAGAAAAACAAGAACAGCAAGAACAAGAAAGACAAGAACAGGAACAGGAACAGGAACAAGAACAAGAACAAGAACAAGAACAAGAACAAGAAAAAACAAGAACAAAAACAAGATACCAGAAAGAGATTTGACTGTCAAATATAAAGGGATAATTTACCTCTCATAGATACAAGGGAATAAGGGTTGATATTCAAAATTTTAGTAATACACACAAGTAAGTACTTCTTTCCTGTGAGAGTGCCTGTTAGTAGATTCAGCTGAATTGTCAAAATCTTGTTACCTCACAGAGTGTAGTAGTCAAACAGAATATCTCAGTAGATGCTGAGCTTTATTTAACATATTCACAAGTTTATCACTTTGCTTCAAACTTCATGGCTTCACTCCATACAGAACAGGCAGCTGGATTTGCCTTTGGAAAAAAAGAATACATCCCTCTGGAATAACACAGAGTACTTGGCAAACACAGAAACATCAAGGTGTTCCCTGTTTTCAAAAAAAGTAACCTTTGAAATTTAATGTGACATTTTGTGCGTTCCTATAAATGGTAATATTTGTGTGTTTATAATGTGTAAGTTAAGAAAGCTGATAACAATATTTTCTGAAAGTAATTTCTTTCCAGAAAAGTTCAGGGAAACTGAGGAAGAAAGTCATTAGGCATGAAGCTGGGGCTAGTCACCTTATCTGAGTGCTAGCCACATGCTACCTGGTTTTCCTCTTCCACTGACTATTCACAAGATTTCTCAGGGAATTTATATCCTTATAAATGCATTATTAAAAGATTCTTATTGTGCCTAAAATATATCTTTTTATGAAAATTGTTCAGGTGCATGGGAACTCTACCAACTGTTTATGCTTCTGTCGATGTAGGCCACGCCTGCGATATCCAGATTTGAGTTTTATAAAATTGGAATGTGCCTTGTTGAAAGAGATAAGATGTTTTGGTGATGTCATCACTTCAGCTCACTAAAATGAATGATTTTCTATTCATAACTGCAATGCAAGTATTTCCCATGAAAAATTATAAAATAAAACGGGTGAATCCTTTAGAAAATATTAAATCTAGACTCTGTTTTTCAGCATGTTCGCAAAGCACTTGATACATTTTTAAGAAAAACTCAGGAACAGGTTTTCTACTTGCCCGACTGGATGATTGGAGAGGAGAACTTTCTTACTGGAACCTGGAATTTTGTATTTTCTGTGGAACCATGTGCTCATAATCTCTTTTTCCCCAAAAAGATTTCTTTGTGATTTCCAAGATGCACTCTTAAATAATAATCTGCTTTTCTGAAGTGTCCTGGATGCTGTTCTCTGTCCATCTGGCTGAACATAACCCAGAATATAAAAAAAAAAAATTGGGAATGAGCTATTCCCTTTCCAGTCCCTTCCCTCATCCAAGCAATTTCTAAGTGACAGTGCCAGGGGAAGAGTTTCTAATCTGACTGAAGCTTAAAAATTTATGATGGTCAACATGTTCTGATGGTTTTTGGTAAAAGCAATTTTAAGCACACACAAATTTGAATCTAAGGAAGACCACTTTTTTATTGCTTGTTAAGACAAGAAGCTTCCACCTCGAAGAATCAGGAGAAAGGCAGAAAAGCTTGGAGGCAAGTGGCTTGAATAAACAGAGAAACATTTAAAAATGTATTTTATCCTATTTTAGTTGATAAACCTTCCTGAAAATTCCTCTCTGATCACAGCATTAAACCAGAGGGATGAAGAAGCAGTGGTATAAACAGAGCTTCTTCTGCAGTAATATTTTAAATGTTATTCACTATATATATATCTCCATCCCTGAAAGTAACTCCCAATTTATGGGAAGTCAAAACATTTCCAAAGGAATCACAGAGAAGTTGTAAAAGAAATTGCATCCCTGTGACAGGGGGTTGACACATAATGATAAACACATCAAGACAATTGACAACAAACATGTCAAAACAAAGTTGTGTTTTGAAATTCGCCAAAAAATATGTATATAAAGAAGCCAGTAGGGTTTTAAAAACTGGGAGGTGTAGAATAGTTTTCCAAAGCTGAAGTGTTAACTTTAAATGGAAGAATGCACTTCCAGGTATTTACATGAGGGGTGTTTTATTTCAGGTGAACATAAAAATATACAGAATCAGAGAACTAGAAAATAGAAAGCTCTCAGTTTTAGTTCTAGTTATGACTTTGACTTCATCCCTTACAGGTTTTATCATAATTTCCTCAAAGGAGTTTTACCACACAGAAAATAAGGAAATGGCTGTCAAATTAGCCTTTTGCAAAATAAAAGGATGTCAATGCATCAAAGAGGTTTAGGATCTAATGAGTTTACTGAAAGTCCAAAGATTAAAGCCCTTAGAGGATAAAGTGAAAAAAATTTGTCCCTTCAGGAACATTTCAGTTATTCTTACATTTACTCTCCATCTAGTTTCTTTCCTAGGTTTGGACAAAAGGGGTTTTATTCTTTCCTTTTATCTGTTTTTGGTTTTTCTTTGTTTTGTTTTTCCTCTGTTTCAGCTGGCATAAAGCTGCAGGCTAGTTGTTTGTTTAATCCTCTTTCTTTTTTTTTTTTTCTTTTTCACAGGGAGAAATGATAAAACCATAGAAAGCTACACTGCTCTCTTGCAGTCTTACTGCCGTTAATGGGAGCCTTACACTCAATTACCGCAATCGTCACAGAAAGTTTAATTAACCAACATAATGCGAAAAAAATGTATTTAACAGCCAGATTGAGTGGAATCATAGCATTAAGCACAGTGAGATATCTCTATATTGCCCTAGAATGAACTACATCCCAAATAATGAGAGGGGGAAAAATGATGCTTGAAGCAACCTTGCGCCAGAAATAAATACTGCATTATTATTCCTGTCGTTGGAAATAACTATGATAATGCATTCACTATTGATCTTTCTCAGTAGGACTCCAGCTCTGACTCATTGCTCATCCTAAATGGCTCAGTGAGTTGCAAGAGCTGTCAGTGCCTGCCCATTTAGTCCTGCAGAATTTTGTGTACTCCACCTGCTTCACAGCGCTGGCTGCACGTGGGCTAGAGGTGAAACAAGCCTGAAAAATAAATTTTTGGAGGACACAACAGCAAGCTTTTAATTCCAGGGGGGGAAAAAAGAAAAAAGGAGAATTAAAAAAAAAAAAAAAAAAAAAAAAATTTCAGGGGGATAAAAAAGAAAATAAAAAGAAAAAAGAAAAAAGAAAAAAGAAAAAAGAAAAAAGAAAAAAGAAAAAAGAAAAAAGAAAAAAGAAAAAAGAAAAAGAAAAAAGAAAAAGTAAAAAGAAAAAAGAAAAAAGATAAAAGAAAAAAGAAGGGGGAAAAAGTAGGAAAATTTCTTTTTCGCCTGGATGAAATTAGAAAAAAAAAATTTGGAGAAATATATTTGGAAAATAATTTGGAAAAAAATAAGCAAAAGCAATAACTGTAAGACCTAGGAGTAAAGATAAAATTTTTCTGATATCTGAATGATTTGTCATTTGCCTAGTTTAAGTCATGTGATCATATTGGTCTTCCAGTTTCTTGGTTGTTTATATAAAAGTTTCATTGGAAATGTGATAATTTTTTTTTTTTTTTGGTGGGGGGATGTCATCAAATTTTTGTTCTCACAACATAGTGATCTACCCTTTTTTCTTTTTTGTCCTTTTTTCCCTTTCTTTTCAAAGATAACTCACCAATTCTTTTGCCATTCCTAACAGACATATTTAGTTTTTGTAATTTAGAAGTATGATAATTTAAAAACTAGTACATATCTCTATTAATTATGTACATAGTACTTGTAATCTCTACTGTGATAGAGTAGTACATCAATATATTAAGAATAGAGAAATAAGTCTAAATAAACACAAAGGAAGTCTTATAACTTATTTTACTTTTTAAAAGCATATATAGAATAAAAATATGACCTTGTGGAACCAGTCCTTAAAGGGTTTATTTTTTTTTTTATTGGCTTATAAATTAGAAGTGGTTTTGAACACATAAAAATTATGTGCTGTCAGAGCTGAAGTGATTGAATGATTGACTAAAATTTCTGCTAAGAAAATGAGAGTACACCACAGTGTTCTACGTTCTCTAACTGCTCTAATAGTGTTTGAACAGAGGGATGGGAATGGCTCCCGCAGACCCAGAAGAACAAAAATTCAAACACATCCCTGTCACACTCAGGTCTCGAGGCAGGTGTGCAACTGTGATTGTCATGAGGACACCAGGGACAGTCAGCCAGCGAAGATCAGAGTAAAAATGTGATTCCAGGTATAAACCAGAGATAATCGAAGCTACAGACCAGAGGCTACAGCCACAGCAGAGGCTGTAAAATCACCATCCAGTGATTTCAGCTACCCAGGTGCTCCAAGTCTCTTTTCTGCTAAATGAGAACAATATTTGGCATCACTTTTGGGAGCTGTGAGGGTTGGCACAGGTGAGGAGCAGCTCAGGTCGTTCACACCTGCCTGACTTGTTTTTGTGAAATAAAGAGGAAGGAATAGTGTCGGTAAGGATGGGTGGCACTGAGGACAGAGGTCAGGGTTGAGTCAGGGAGTTGGGACAGCAACAAAGTCAAAGGGATAGTTGGGTTGGGTTGGGTTGGGAAAGAAGAAAGAAAGAAAGAAAAGAAAGAAAAGAAAGAAAAGAAGGAAAAGAAGGAAAAGAAAGAAAAGAAGGAAAAGAAGGAAAAGGAAAAGAAAGGAAAGAAAGGAAAGAAAGGAAAGGAAAGAAAAAAAAAGAAAAGAAAAGAAAAGAAAAGAAAAGAAAAGAAAAGAAAAGAAAAGAAAAGAAAAGAAAAGAAAAGAACGAAAGAAAGAAAGAGAGAGAAAGAAAGAAAGAGAGAGAGAAAGAAAGAAAGAGAAAGAAAGAAAGAAAGAAAGAAAGAAAGAAAGAAAGAAAGAAAGAAAGAAAGAAAGAAAGAAAGAAAGGAAGAAAGGAAGAAAGAGAAAGAAAGAAAGAAAAGAAGGAAGAAAGAAAGAAAGGAAGAAAGAAAGAAAGGAAGGAAGAAAGAAAGAAAGGAAGAAAGAAAGGAAGAACGAAAGAAAGAAAGAAAGAAAGAAAGAAAGAAAGAAAGAAAGAGAAGGAATCCCTGAATTCCAGACAGCAGCAGTAGTGGATGTCATAAAAACCCAGAAAGGAAGTAGATGTGAAATAAACATTGCACGCACACACACACACAAATAATTAAAAAGCTGTTTCAAAAACTTTTATTTGTTCAGGCTAACACAAAACCTTTTCAAAGTTTCTAGGACCTCTGGGTGGATGCAGTTTCAAGATCCAGAAGGGGCCAGATAGGAGCTGACCAGCAGCATTAAACAAGGGAAATTTAAATAAAGAGTGGAAAATAGGAAACTTCAGATAAAATATTTGATAAGAAAAAGAATATATCCCACTTTTGCAATCATTTGAAATTATTTTGTGATTAAAAGACTTCCCAGGCAATGGAATTTCTTAGGGAATCTATGAATTTCTTCTCTGTATAAGATTCAAGAGCTAATTCTCAAAACAGTCACTTTCACCTGTTATATACATAAATACCTGTGTTGCTAAAATTACGAATGAGATACCAAAAACCAGACAAAATCTGGTTAACTCTAAAAAAGAAACTGTTAGGAGTTGATAAGTTTCTCTGGACAGGGAATTTGTTCACATCTTTTAAGACTAATTTCAATTTGACATAACAGAAATGTAGAGACAGTAGTCTCAGGTAATTTACATTCTATCTTCTAACAAAGAAAAATTAAGTATAAGCCTTAAAGTGGGATGATTTCTCTGCTGTACTGCAGATAAGACTAAAAAAATGAAGAAAGAGCAGCACAGGTGAAAGCACACTACACACAGAAATAAATTAAGTAGCATATCTAATTAGTGTAGGGTACTAATTGAAAACTCAACTCTTGATATTGCAAATTTAAATCTGCCTTGTTTTTCAGTACATTATTAATCCAGGATAACATTACATTTCCTCTGTAAAGATTTCTATATAAAGATAGCATAGTTAAACCCAAAATTCGACATTGTACAATGGTAAAGTTAGAATTTATAGACGCAATAATAATCTGAGCAATGTTGTGGATGCTTACATTTTGTGCCTTTAATGTGAAACTAAAATAATCCTACCCACATAAGACACCAGCCTTTGACATAACAAAGGGATATGGTATTACTGAATTAATAATCACATTAATTTGTATGTACAGCTGTGGGAGCACTGATATTGAATTAATTTAGCACAGATTAATGTAGACACGGCAATCTGAATATTTACATATCATTAAAGCTTGGTGCCTTAAAGACTCAAGGGCATTTTGTCCCCCAAAAGTCTTTGCTTTACTGTTTTCAGTAGCATTTATCATCAAAGTTGGACAAGTGTTGGCACTTCAGTAACAATTTCAGGTGTTCAAATCTCAAGGAAAAAAACCCAAACTTAATCTCAAAACCCCAACTAATCCCAAACCTCTCAATCTGAAGTTCAGTGAAATGTCAAATTAAGTCTTTTATGTGTGTACCTTCATGGGAGGTCTTTAAATGCAGAAATTATACAATTATTTTTATACTTAAATGATTGTACAGCCTGTAATGAGACAGGAATGTCTAATAGAAAGTATAATTTAATGTAACATCTTCCTGTGTTCTTTACAGGAGAGTGCAACACCAATGAACTCAAATATTTAAAATCTGTGGGTTTTTTATGAAGAGTTCTCACTGTTTTATCACGATGATTAAGATTTGTTCTGCCTTATATGGATTGCAAAGTTGCTATAATTTCTGTTACATATTTAAAAGAAAAAAAACACTTAAATAAAACCTCTTGGAAATACAACAAACCTAATC
The DNA here is from genome assembly GCA_036785705.1 of Acanthornis magna. Taxonomy (NCBI): domain Eukaryota; kingdom Metazoa; phylum Chordata; class Aves; order Passeriformes; family Acanthizidae; genus Acanthornis; species Acanthornis magna. Next base: position 223,374 of record JAWUZG010000170.1, on the reverse strand, counting down.
AAAGAACAGTGCAATAAATCACTTAATCTTTTTGTCCAACACAATCCACTAATCAATTAACATTCAAATTGCCTTATGCCATTACTCTGACATTACCTAGGCCTCATTTGCAATTTAAAGCAGGTAACACCTTTATGTTTAACTGATATCACACTGATATCACTTATAGCTGTAAACTTAAAATCTGTTGATTTTGGTAGAACTTCTTGTGGATTATGGGAATGATTTATGACTGGAAACAGTGCAACTTCTTTGAAAAATCAGCTTTTAAAGCTAGACACATTTACTCATTTATTTAATTAATTCCTAGTCATTTAAACAACTCAGATTGGGAATAATTTTCTTTTAACCGTTTCAATTAAGTCATTTAATCTTACCTGGTCCAGGATCTTTCTGTGCCATTAAAAGGCAAAAAAGGGCATTTCCAGGGACAACGAAATTCACAAATGTCTGATGCTCTACGTAGAATAATAAACTTGTTTACAAAGGACATTTTATTTGTAGATAACTAAAGCCGGCTGGAATTAATCCCAACCTTTTCTGTGCCTTTGATCTAGAAATCACTCACCTGCTTCTCAGAAATGCTGAAAGAAGAGCAAACTGCCAGGGATTTCAAACAACTTCCCTTTAGTGTGAAATCTGGAAATTACTGAATTATTATAGGATTTTTGGCTATTAGTTGATAATTTACCCTTTTTCTAAAATAAAGCAGTAACAACTCTTTTAGATTTCTTTGTCCTAAATGAATAGCTTGCCAGCTTTCCATAAAACTGCCCCAGTTTTTTCCCTTTAAATAGCACTACCTCCACCTCCTGAGTCGTCTCCAGTTTGATTCTCTGCAGTTTCATAACCCTGTTTTAGTTTTTAAAAAAGTCCATCAAATTTGACTAGGCTTCCATCGAAGCGTGAACAGGAACAGAACAGCAAAGGAATTTTGAGTCTTAGAGACCTGGAGAATTTTGGTTTTTCTGTCGTTTGAGGTGTTTTACACAAGCATAGATGAAATTACACCGGAATGCAATGGAGTACAACCTCGTTGTTTTCATGACTGGAAACCCTATCCTAAAAATTCCTGCTTGAATTTTTACTTTTTTTTTTTTTTTTTTTTTTACATTCCTGCTTTGAATTTTTTACATTTTTTCAAAGAAAAGAGGAAGATCAAATAAGAATCCATTATTTAATACCATAAGACCAACAATCACCCTTCCACACAATAGCAGAGAAATTTTGCTATGTTGTACCTCACTGAGGGCTTTCTGATGTTGGGATTTATGGACAATAAGACCTGTATGTTTCTTGAGACGAATTTCAACTCTATAAACAATTTAGATTTTGGGGGGAAAAAATGGCTGGGAATTTTAAAAGTACTGACATCTTCAGTAAAAACCTAGATGTGATTTGGTTAAATACCGGAGATTTTCTGTGCTTTGGATTACTCAGAGCTTCTCATTCTTGACCTCCTGATCTTTTCCTCCCATGCGGCAGCCAACATCCCCCTCCTGCATTCTGTCACCAGCCCTTTCCTCCTACACAAATCTATTTAATGTAATGGGTCAAAATTGTTTTAATGACTCTTATCAGATTTGTCACTTCTTTCTGTGTGCTCAGAACCTCCAACATAGCACATTCTTCTTATCTTTTTTCTTTTTTTTTTTTTCCCCTCTAAGGATTCAGTTAATGTCTTCTTATACTTCTGGGCATCATTTGGCTCTATCTAATCTGTATCAGCTGCACTCCAGATAGCTTGAGGCTAAATTCGTTTCCCAGCCATATTTCTGATTTGGAGGTACGTAACTAGCCTGAACACAGGAAAATATCACTTTGAGAAAAAAAATCCACATTTTTTTTGCACACTGTGGGGCACTGAAGCAGTTACATGCAATATGAATGTGCCTCAGTGGTCCTTTTTCACCAGTTTGGGTTTTTTTTTCACTACCTTCTGTTTCTACCCAGTGCCACCTGCATTGAGAATATACATTTTGCATATCTTTTTATGCCATACCAAACACCTGGGAAAATGCCTACAGGATGACCAGTTGAAAAGAAAAGGGGCATGGTTTACTTTATGTCTTTAAGGAAAGCATTGAAGGCTCCTTCATGCAGAATTTTATTAATAAATGTTATTATTTTATTCAGATTTAAATATTAAGGACATTATTGTTCTACCCAAATATGCAATGACTATTTTATGATATACAATCACTGTACCCTGTACAAGATTTCCAGAAAAATTATTGAAAGAGATGGACTCCATCTGGACTCATGGTTTGGTTTAGAAGAATTTTATGCCACATATGCACATTGAGAGTTGAGCAGACTTTTCCTTGAGGTCACAGAAAATAAGGGGAAAACAATATCTGACAAAGTATGCTGTTAAAATATGGGTTTTTTTCCGAGTTTTATTCTTGATAACGCCACAGCACTTTTCACAACTTCCTGGCTGCCCTCACAATGACAAACCAGAAGAAAACACAGCTTTTCATAATGCATAAAAATTTAAAAATCTACATATAAAGAATCTGAGTCCATATTGCTTCTCAAGTTCAATTTAAGTAACGGGTTTAGTAAACCTTGAAATTCTCCTTTACTCATGAAATTAGAAACTATTGACATGTAGACTATTTTACACAAAAAGTAGATTTTTCAAGCTGTGACAAAATACAGTATCTGAAATGCCAAATGTGGTTAAGGTTATTATTAATGACAGCAATTCTGCACTGGGGTATAGAAAATGTAAACAAAACAGGTGATTGTTATTGATAATAGATATCAGAAAGAAGGTTTTTTGCAGTGGGGGTGGCACAGGTGCCCAGAGCAGCTGTGGCTGCCCCTGGATCCCTGGAAGTGTCCAAGGCCAGATTGGACACTGGGGCTTGGAGCAGCCCGGGATAGCAGGAGCTTGCAGGAAGTTTGGACTAAATGACCTTTAAACTCCAAACTATTCTATGATCCTATGACATTTATCTGAATTGTGATTATATTCCACATAAATGACTTTTCGATGAGATCTCCAAATAAGTGAAAGACCTGAAAAATGTTCGAAATGAGGCAGGAAAAGCTTTATCTCTCAAGATTTAATTGTTTTCCATTGGGGAGAAAAAAACCCCAGTTCCTACTGAAGGCGAATTTTATCTGTTTGCCTTTCTACCCTCTTTAAAATTCCTTTTAAACATTTTGGATCTTGTCCTAGTATTTATTGTTTCACAGAGAAATTGATTCTCAGCCACCAAGCTGAGCAAGGTACATAAAAAATGTAATTTCTCTTGCATAAGCTATGGATTACTCTTACCAATTTAGCACTCTAAAAGCTAATAAAATAATAAATTACTGCCTCTCATATCACCTCACAGCTGGCAGAGTGACAACTATCTAAGGAAGGCTGTCTTTGTGCAAATGTTCCAATGCAAAAAAACTTTATCTGTGCTGCTGTGCCTTATTTCTTTTCATTTAGTTCTGTGTGGGATCTACGGTTATTACCTTGACACATTTTTATCGATCCGCTGAAGTTTCTGCCCCAGTCAGTTACGAGACATTGACTTTTTGACTTTATTTATTTCCCCCCCTGCAAATGGAATTAAGGGAATGTGAGTCCTGGATCACTGCAGCTCATTTCAGTTTGCTTGTATCCTCACTTCAGTTCAGCCCAACTGCTTTCATGCAGAATATGGAATTTTAGTCTTCAGTGGTTCCAAGCAGAAGCCTTAGAGACTTTTGTTTAGGCAAATTGGTGTAAATCTAGCCGGAACTGCTCCGTATTCGCAATACTTTCTACAAATACTTCTCTTTTTAATTGAATTGTTGTTGTTGTTGTTGTTGTTGTTGTTGTTGTTGTTGTTGTTGTTGTTAAAAGAAATCTGAAAAATGAAAAAATTCACCAACAAATACTAAAATTTTCTTCAAACAGCCTTACTTGATGTTGTATCAAAATATTTTCTACTTCAAAGGTAGACCTGGAGGGGTATTTAGTAGATATTTCATAATAACTTTGGTATTCAGCAGAATGCAACGAGACAGTTCTGCTATGAAAGAGGAAGACGATGATGGCAGTTTTATATTTTAAGTGCGAATGTCAAAATTCTGGTAAAATCATCATGTTAATAAAAGGCCAGAACAGGAAAACATCTCTTTTTTAAGGTTGTTTAAGTGGTACTGTTACCATTTGGTGCATTTTATGTCATATTTGGGGGGGATTTTAGTTTAGTTTTGGTTTGTTGTTTTTTTGGTTTTTATAATCAAGGGGATCCTATCTGGTCAGCAAAAGAAGTACATTTTTGCTGGACTAACAGTGTGAGAGGAAGCTATAATATATTTTTAATGTTTTTCCACTTAAATGTCATGGTGGAGCTTACAGCAGTCATGTTCCACAAGCAGAATGGGAGAATGTGTAAATATCAAAGGTTTTTAGCTTGACCTTCAGACTTGAAATTATTCGCTGAAAAACAGAAAGAAAAATCCAGAGAAAATGAAAGTGCTCTGAAATTCAGAGAAAAAAAACGGCCTATGTGATCTACTACGTCACAGTTAAAAAAAAACCTAACCAAACAAAGCAACAGGATGTTGCAATATTACATTGCTACACAGTTATTTACATTCTTTTTTGGCTAAATTTAAGCATCCCTTTAACTTGTATTCCTGACTTTCATACCAAAAATAACTCTCTTTTAACCATCAGTGAGGTCCATTTTGGGAACAGAGGTAAAATCCATGAATGCATATTTAACCTACTAAATAAATTTTTTGCCTTTGTTACGTAATTCTATTCCTGCCTTTTCAGCTACTTAAAGAGTAATTTAGAACAATTCTTCATGGTATTTGTACCAGGGAAGTTTAGAGAAATCAAAGTTGTCCTGGCATCGTTCTTTAAATAATGAAGAATGAAAACATTGTATTTTCTTTAAAGGTTCACAGATTAACTCATGCTGTTGTCCACTTTCCTGACCAGAAAAGCAAGTTTGTGAACACAAAGCAGAAAAAGGTTTGAGGGTGGTATTTATGAACCCCATTCCTTGCTTACAAAGTGAAGTCTAAATCAAAAACTTGATCGATATCTAATTTTCCGTAAAAGAGTTCAAACAAAGCTAAATTGCTGTTTAAATTTTTTATTATTATTATTATTATTATTATTATTATTATTAGTTGTGGTTAAATCACATTTCCAGAAAAAAAAAAGTCTGTAAGTGAAAAATTCAGACAGTTCCTCTAAACTGTCCATTGGACTAGATGGATATTATACTCTAAATACAAATTGCTAATTGTTTACATTATCACTTTCCATGGATTTGCAGTACTATCTCCCCAGATATTCAATCTCATTTAGTGTGTCATCTAACCTCCCATAAAAGTTAGAAAAAAATAAAAGGAAGTTCCTGTCCCTTTGACAATTTTTCACAGTAATTTCTGTTGAGAATTCATCTCAAAATGGCTTCACCAGAAAGAAAATTACATATATCAATGCAAGATTAAATATAAGCAATTTTTTTTTATTTTAACAAACACTGTGTTGAAAAGAGGGACACATGAAATCTTTCAAATTAATTTTTTTTTTCCCTATGTGGGAGTGAAAATAATCCCTTGGACTTTGAAACACACCTTGCAATTATGCATTTCCAAAATAATTATGCCATTTAGTCCTATTGCAAAACATTTGCCTTGAAAGCTGATTATGCTACAGAAATAGATATCCAGGGAAGGCTGTGGAGGGGGAGAGGGGACCGAGTCCACATCCTTTCTGGTATTAGTCTGTTCAGTGAGTTAATGGAAAAGCTGATACTAATGGTACGCTATAAATTAGTACATCTGCAATAAAAGAACTTATTTTCCATTTTAATCGCTTGGGAGCTGTTCTGCAAATGTATTTCCATCGTAGGTGCTGGCGAGTTCAATGATGTGCTCCACGGGGCTCATGCTCCAGTAAGCTGGTGAGAGATGTTAAATGCAAGAACAGCATTAAAGTTATGTCTGGTGGCAGTATAAATGAAAGTCTCTCGGTATTCCCCTGTAACCTGCTCGGGAGTTTGTAACTCAGCTGTGAAATGGGCACTCAATTAAAAACACTACTGCACAAGTCTGCAGGAAAAAAATAAAAAAACCCAAAACCAACTCTGGAGTTCATTGGAACTACCTTAAATTGGCTTTGATTTTTGGGCTTGTCAGGGGACACGAGTTTTGATTCTGGAAGATAAAACTGTTGATCTGGTGTATCTTGTAGGAAATACAACATGTTCAGTCCTCAGTCCTTGCTCTTCTGGCAAATTGTGTGTTGTCATGTTTAAAAATCTGTATCAGAAATATCTTTAATATACATTACCACTAATCTCTAACTTTTGCAAACTGCCCATCTTCTACCCCAAAGGAAAAGAAATCTGGCACAACTTACATTACTTTGAACCCTTGTTGAGGAAATGAAATTAAATATAAAATCTTAATATGACTTAATCTAGAGTCTTTTGAAACCTTGATAATTATTTATAGTAACACCTATGCATTAGCTTTTTGAGAGCAGGGATGTGTGATTATGTCCCTGATTCTCTTCATATTCCCTAGAAAATAGGAGAGAAATTCAGCTGATGTCAACAGAGTTTTACATTTGTATCAAAATGACTGGAACTGAGAGAAAACATCTCCTGTGATGTTATTTGAATCCATTCTCCCACTGCAGAGAATGGCTGTGCATAGAAACTTGGGGTGTACAAATTTCAGGCACACAAAAATTTGAGAATATTCACGAGATCCCTCATGTTTCCACATATATGTATATATGTATATATGTGTGTATAAATATAAATATAAATATAAATATAAATATAAATATAAATATAAATATAAATATAAATATAAATATAAATATAAATATAAATATAAATATAAATAAAGGTAAATGTAAATATAAATGTAAATATAAATATATACACATATACAGATATAAATATATATATACATATATAAAAATAGAAATAAATAAATAAATAAGTAAATAAATAAATTTAAAAAAATATATATATATGACCAAAAAAAGAACATGTAAATACAAGATTCCTTCAGGAAAGCAAGCTGATAGAAATAGTACTCATTTCCAGTCCAGGTGGGAATTTCGAAAACATGTATTTTCCAGGGCCAAAGGTATTTTGACTATCTCATGAGTATTCGTTGTTAGAACACACTGTGCTGGAAAATAGCTGTTCCTCTCCCCATTCCATACATAATGACAAATGCCACGTGGATATTAGACCAAGCCATTGTGCTCTTGAACACAACTCTTGGTACATTGAAATTGGATGGCAAAAGGGATGTTTTGATACACAAAATTAATTTATGTTTGCAGTGTGCTTTATCTGCCAGTAAAATGTGCCTTGGTTGCATCACATCCTTTGGTTTCAATGTAATATCCATATCAAAATTATGTAATTTTAGTTATTGGCCATTCCTCCTTGGAAGTTAAATTTTATTTGCTTCAGTGACTGCAGGTATTAGTAAAGGAATGATTTAGCTGCTTTTAAATGTCAGTTGTATTCTTGTATAAAGACATACTCTATTTTCTCATCCCTAATAAGAAGAGAATGTATTTATTTTGCATAATTAGAGAAAATAACACTCATAACTTCATTGAACTAGGGGCGTTTTTCCTACTAATTGCTTAAATTCACAAGAAAATATGAAATTAAATTGCCATTTCCCACTATGTAAAAGCCACTGAGAGTCTTCAGGAGCTGATAAGGAAGAAAAGTGAACCTGTTGAGTGTTTCCATTATCAGGCAAACACCTGTGTGCTCAAACTAAGCATCTCCTTGTGCAGAGAAGCAATTAGCCGAGTAATTAGCTGTTGTTTGCAAAAATTATCCATACACTTAATTGTATGATTGACAGGATGGGACAATTCCCAGAAAACTCATCGATGGGAGAATGTTAGAAATCATCTTCTGCTGATAACTGTGAGAGGAATCTCTTTTTCCTGTGGAAAAAAACCATGTAAGAACTGGGGGTTCTACTAATTTCAGTGAGTTTTAACCTGAAAAATATCATTTTTATCCCATGCTAATGGTCAGCTCTGTTGGTTCAGGGCTTTGCAACATGTGCAAACATTCCAGGTGCTGTTCATTGAACTGCTGGAGTAATGGAGTAATTTGTAAAATCAATTGCACACTCTACTAATTCTCATAGGTTAACCTGGGAATTTTAAATTTAAAATGAATCCCCAAACCTCATCTGATTTAAAGATTTCATCCACATGATAGTTCTTCTTTTTGAAGATTAAACTTAGTGAGCGAGTAAGTGAATATTTAATACTTTATTATTATTTAAAGAGGGAAATGTGATCTTTATGTGAAGAGAGTCCTTTTCTACCAACATTCTTTCTCTTTTTTGCCTCATATATAATTATATGGATATATTCTATAATTCTGAGACAGTACATTCTATAATTGTTTAATCTGGCTGAATTTTTCCCAGATGACTACCTATATTTCAAAAATTGTCATCAATAGGGGTGAAGACTGTTTAAAATTAATTAATTATGTTTTATCAGAAAGACAGGCTCTAAAAGACCTGAAAACTCAAATCAGTTGGTACAGATTTCTTCAGATTTTCAGTCTTACATGCTCCACATATAATTGTTTTATTGAATTTTGAAATGCTTGACATTTTTACCTACATGAATACACTCTTTTTAAAAGATATGTCCTTATTTTAAATGGAATTCCAGAATAAGTCAAGCTGAGGGGGCAAAGCTTTATTTCTTATTATTGGTGTTATTTCTCTCCTGTGTTTACTAGAAATGTTTTCAGGAGTGATGTGAGAGAGTTCAGCACAATTTCAAGTATATTCACTACGGCTAACAGAACATTTTTATGGTGGGAAAAAAAAAAAAAACAAAAACCAAAAAAACAACCTATTTTTAAATCTAAATCTGCGTGGAAATGGCATATAATAATGACATACACATGAGGCTGCCAAATGAAAGAGCCACAAAGACCCTTTCAGCAATGCCATTGTAGCAGAGAAACTAAAAACACGCAACAACAACAAAAAAAAAATGCATTTAGGTTTTTGAAATAACCCAGAGCATCAACTTTTACTGTAATTTATTAAATTACACTGCTTTTCTAGGGGCAAAGATGAAAGAGAGATTTTACACCAGGAAGCATTGTTCTTGAAAATAAATAATTGAGTAAACGACAGGAGGTGATCCCAAAGCAATTCCTTTGTGAAACTCATCCGTGCTTTGCCTCTTCTTTGGAATCCCACGAGTTTTGTTCTGGGCACCCCTCAGAGCATAGCCCATTACACCTGCCCTACTCTTTTGTGGGTTTATTACTCTGCATCTCAAATATTTGCCTTTGACATCCTCATCTTCAGGAAATGGTGGGAGATTTTAACCTCAAAGCCCTTGGCGAAGAAGGAGGCCTTCACTTGGAGATTTTGTTTTAAATAGGGGAACAAAATCCCCAAAATTCAGCTCATTTTAGTTGCTGTCAGAGCCTCACAGAATCAGACCCAAGGTCGTTACGCCAGGAGAAAGTAATGAATCAGTGAACCAGACTCACATTTTAGATATTTCAGACCCTCTGATGGGCATTTACAGCAATCTCACCAACACAGTGATTCTTCTGCTTTGTAAACAAGACCTCAATGACAGAACTATTTGTTGAAAGGTTGGATAAAATACCTTTGTTTTCTTTTTTTTTCTTCTTTTTTCTTTTTTTTTTTTTTTTTTTTTTTTTCTTTTTTTCCTTTTTTTTCCTTTGTTTTGGTTTTCTAGTGTTTGGGGGTTTTTTTTCTGTTTTGGGGTTTTTTTGTTCTGGGGGTTTTTTTGTGGGTTTTTTTGGGTTTTTTGTCATTTTTGTGGGTTGTTGTTGTTGTTGTTGTTGTTTTTGTGGTTGGTTGGTTGGTTGGTTGGTTGGTTGGTTGGTTGGTTGGTTGGTTGGTTGGTTTTTTGGGTTTTGGTGGTTTTTTTGTTTTTTTTTGTTTCAAGACACCATCTGAACATTCCAAGCTGCCCTAAACACTCATTCCAAGACAATTAGGCAAGCAAAATATTGTGTAAATTATACAACGAAAATCTCCCTTTATTTGTGTTTCTTACCCATGCAAAATCAAATCCTTCATCACCACAGAGACAGCCTCATGCTTGCTAGCAACCCCATTGCCTTACACAGAATTCTTACTGATTTTCTATCTGCCCTTGGGGTTTTTAAATTATCCTGACTGATCTGAAAAACAAAAAAATAAAAACCCCAAACCGACCAAATACTTAATTTTGTATACCTGTAAGAGAAAGTTTTCTCAAAGCCAGCAATAAAAATTACTAGACATTGTTAATGCATTTGTGGTTTAAAGTGAAAAGCCCAAATGACAGTTAAACTGAAAAGTGCTTTATTTAATTTTTTCTCAACGTGTAAACTTTCATCTCAAAGGTGTCACTAAATGTCAGATTCTCAAATATACTCTGACTCAACTGCATGCTTTTCTCCTAATATGGGGCAATTCAGAGGAATTTTGAACAGGACCCATGTAGCTTTTTAAACCGAGTTCTCTGTAGGACGCTCGGTCCTCACCACTTTTCATTTTAGAGAAAAAAGCCATTCCATCAGCCCAGTGGCTCTGAATGTTATTCTGCTTTTGCTCTGCTGTTTGTGCCTTGGTGTTTCATTTTGATTAAGTCTGGGCATGTGCATTCTGTATTTCCACCTGAATTTATGCAAGAAAACATAATGAACAACCAAGCTGTTTTTTTAATTTATTCGTTCATTCATTTATTTACTATTATTTAAAGACTTGGATACTGACTGTTGTGGAATTACTTTGGATAATTATTCTCAAATTCCTGCAGCATTTCCAAAAAGTATAACCAGCTTCCAGTCAGGTGGGACCTCTCCAAATTCCTAAGACAAAAAAAATGTAAATTCTGACATCAATGACTTTTAGCTTTTAAATATAAAAGTGGTTTTCTACATTCAATTGAAATAATAATTCTGACACCCATAATGCTTAAGGTGAGTTAAAAGAGAATATAGATTTCAATATATATATGTGTGTGTGTGTGCACATATATATATATATATAAATTAATTTCCAGATTATATATGGAATATTCTTCACTACTGTAGAAGGAATATTCTGTTCAAAATCTCTTAAACATATAAAAAAAAAAAAAAAGGAAGCAGGCTGCAGTCAGAAATTTTTATGCCCAAAATGTAACAGATGTGTAACCTTTTATAATTGAACGCATTAGAAAAGTCCTCTCACAGGTCTATAATGTTCCTATTGCAGCATTGGAATTTTTGATATGATAGGGTGCATGCAAAGTATCATCAAATCACCACCAGAAAATTTCCCTCCTCACTATTAATTAATGAAGGTGTTAAATTCTTCCTAATTAAGCCTGCCTTCCCTTGTAGTCTTCGTCAATGAGTTGATGGAGAGTGAAAATTTGCATGGAATCAACTTTGTCACCTGAAAGAGCTACAATGAATGAGGTGCACAAATGAGCAGACACCCAAGCTGATATATTTAGAATACAGCACTCTTGGTCTAATATAGAAGCATTTGAAAAAAAAAAATCTAACCCAACAACCAAAGCAAATTTAAAAAAAAACCCCAAAGAACATAGTAAATCCCAACATGTTAAACTGTCTCTGTTATTTCAAGTGCTGAATTGAGCAGAGAAAGGTTTGGGTATTTTTGATTATATTCACCTATGTCAGGTAGTTTTACCTGCTCTTTTCATCCCCAGACCTAGGGGGAAGATATACTTTCTTACTCATATAAGCATTCCAAACGTGATAATTAACAGTATTCTTTCAGAAGGCAGAGAATATACTGTAATCTTAAGAGAAACAGGGAATAAAATTAGACACACAAATGAAATATAAACCCCTCGAACTCTGGCAGTAGCCCCTTAGAATTAGAGTATCTTTGGTGTCTTTTCTATCTGCCAGGAAGAACATACTCAAAATGTTACTTTAAAAAAAAGTTTATGGCTACAGTGCTTTCTTATGCATTTTTTGTATTGTCTTTCCTGCTGTTCTTGTGTCTGCACACAACATTTTAGGCAGAGTTTTACTCAGAAGTTCCAATCTGTTCTGATTGCATCATTAAGTTAATGTAAACCAGCGAAAATTACCATCTTTTGGAAGAAAAAAAAAAAAAGACCAAAACAACCAAACCAAACCCAGAAAAAAGCCAGCCTTTAAAACATCAAAACAATTTTCTTTATTGCACAGTGCAGCACAAAACACAATAATAGAAACACTCTGCTTTTTTTATTGCTTTGAGATGAGACAGTGGCTTCAGAGAGCTCTTATAGCTGATATTGTAAGATTCAAGACAAATAATAAGAAAACCACCCAAACATACTCTTCCTCACAGCTTTATTTATAAACACCATTTTCAGAGCTTTCTGTATAAAACCTCTACTGGAGTTCTCTCCTAGAGCTGTTATGGCTTTGGTAAAAATAAGCACTTCTGACAGCACCATTTCACTCCTTTCTGTGCTCCTTTTCCCAAGTATGTCTATTTTTGACATCCACCTTTGGTTGGAAGAGCCTATTGTGAGAGGTTTGAGAGTCTTCTGCTTTCAAAATTCCCTGTGTGAGATGGTAGCACCCCATTAAGTGGATATCTGTGTGCATTTATTCGTGCTAGCAGGAGTGAATTGCTCTGTTTTTCCCCTTTAGGATCTCAGCTTTCATCAGGTGGTGGTTGAAGAAGAGAGAAACTGAGCACCACGGAGCCTCTGGATCGCTCTGCCCCCTCCAGCAGCAAGGGAGGAGGAGAACTGGGAGAGTAAAAGCAGGAAAACTCATGACTTTTGAGTTTTCTTTCTGAGTATTCTGCCCAAGACATGAGCAAAATTAACAAAAAAATTTTACACAAAATTAACAAAAAATTAACAAAAAATTAACAAAAAACCCAAAATTAACAAAAAAACCAAAAACAAAAATTAAAAACCAAAACTCAAAGCAACTACAAAATAAGTAAAATAAAACAAAAATAAACAATGAAAACAACAATGATAACAATAACAAAAATGACAATGATGATGTTGAAAGGGAATAACAAAGTGAGAGAAATAAAACTCAGCGAAAACAAGGGATACAGATGATGACTTCTCAGCACCAAGTGGCTGATCCCCAGACAGTCCTGGAGCAGTGTTCTCCCTTCCAGCCTTCCCCCAGGTTTATACACTGAGCTTGGGGTCTGGGATATCCCTGGGGTCAGCTGGGGTCACCTCTCCTGGACAAGTGTCTTCCTAAATCCTTGTGCCCCCCCAGCCTCCTCACTGGTGGAAAAAGAACTCCACGAGTCTGTCCCTGTTGCTGAGAGACACTGAATTAGAAAAACAAAATTCCTTTTTTTTTTTTTTTTTTTTTTTTTTTT